>DWTO01002032.1:0-14793 GCA_018244755.1 Jemadia pseudognetus
GTAATTCCCGAAGAGGTAGGCAGAGGAATTCAGAACCACTCCCACGTTTCACCAGTTACTTTTAAGATATATTTACTAAAAATGTGTGTTATAACATTTGGCACACAATTCTCTTTTTAATTACTACTGTTGTTACTAACGGTATCAGTGTAAGCAATTTATTAGAATAACATTATATAACAACAGGTCTATAAAAGGAAGTCAGAGGAGCTTAGTACTCACATGTATGACCCAAGGAGGTGTGAACCTATTGCCATACAATGAGCACAAATTCAGCCAGCCGGTGAATGACATAGTGTTTAGTATAACAACTGTGGTACCTGTTTGTACGGTGATGTCCATGTACCGGGGGCGGTGCGTGGGGCAGAGTGTGCACTCCGTGGGGAGGAGGCGCCGGCGCTGCCGGACTGGGCGTTACCGGGGTCTGAAACCATTGTGTAACATATTAGCAAGAGTTGAAGAGTATTCACATAAGCCGTTTTTTACATATGCCTTTATCCTAGCAAAGAGGCAGCCAGACTATTTGGTAAGTAGCATGTAACATGTTTAAAACCTGATGAGAGCACGGATTGCATCTTTCTAGAACAACTCCATCTAACCCTAACATGCAGCTCCTGCTAATGAAGGGTTATTAACTCCAAAGATGAATGATTTTATTTATGAAGCTGCATTTGATAACATGTGAAGAAATCCATTTTTATACATAAAATGTATGTTGTAACCTCCGGATGGAAAAAGCTCAAGCACTAATGCAACCAAGCTCTACCTGGACAAGGAATCTTTGCAAATTTAATTGGAATACATCTATTTGATAACTTCCAAGGCAAAAATGTGTGAAGTTATGGTACACTGCATGTGTTTATACATTGACACTGAATTGAGCTGAATATGAGTGAGGCGAATAGAAGTCGTGAAGATGACCAGTAACCTGATGATGCTGGTGCGGCGCGTGGTACTGGCTGGCGGGCGCGTGGTGCTGGTACTGCGACTGGTGCGGCTGCTGGTGGGGCGGCTGGTGCGGCTGCTGGTGGGGCGGCTGGTGCGGCTGCTGGTGTGGCTGCTGGTGGGGCGGTTGGTGCGGCTGGTGGGGCTGGTGCGACTGGTGCTGGTTGTGCGGCGCGTGGTACTGGGGCTGCTGGAGCATCGCTGCGTCTTCGCGAGTCATTGTTCTACGAAACAATGTTGGACGTTTATCATTATGATTATGATATTCTTAATACTTCTATACTTACTATAAAACTAATGACTTATGTGTGGAGGTCAGAAATTAAGTGGCCATGTAACATACCATCTAAGATTTAAGAAAACTATGATGTTTCGAATTGTAACTGGCTATAAAGTATACCATTTGAAAAATAAAATATTACAAGTACAACACATACACAGACACATTCGGTCACATTCCATTTTATGCACATGTATACATAATTATAAAATGTTAAGGGATGTAAAAACACCAAAAAACTATCCTAACTTATCAGAATATAAGAATGAGAGGAAATGAAAGTGCTTCCATGTGTATTGTTGAGTTCGACCATACCAAACAACATAAAATATAATTTCAGTAGCTTGACTGACATGCTCGTACCTACACGAATCTTCCATAATAATCTTAACATAATACAACCTTGACACACAAGCTAATGGCCACCAGGCTTAAGATATCTGTCAATTGGATATTGCTCGCCAACTACACATCCATCACCAGTAAGTGGGGAAGTCGACATATGGAAGACCAACATTAGCGTGATAAATAACTCTTCTACCAATCGGAAGACAAAAGTGCAAATTCTTGAGTCTTTATACTTTGTCTTTAGACCAAGATCCAAGTACAAACGGGAAGAATTCTTTCTGGAAGAGTCACCTGTAGCTTTTGATAAAGCTCCTTTGTGTACTGTTTTATGAACTTTTAAAAGATTCCAGAAGATATTGTAATAATTCTCTTAGCCACTCACCTGTAGCCCATATCCTCATCGTAATGCGCGTTATTGTGTCCGTTGTAGGGTACGGGCGGGTTCGGCGGCTGAGGGGGCGGCGGCGCCGTGTTGTTAGTGGGTTTGTTGGCCAATATCTGCAATGTGAGAATAGTAACTCATTAGTGCTATAAGACGTGGTAGGCGAAGCAGAGAATAGGATTTGTTTTGGAAAATTCGATGATCACCAGCATGATGTAATTTTACTCAAAGTTTATAATTCCCAGATTAGGAGATTTATTCAAGAATATTTAATTATTCTGCCCTATACATAAATCCCAGTAATCAATAGTCTTTACAACACTGTTCTCGCTCCAATTGAAATTTGTAATTTCCGGCGTGACCGGTTGATTTTTATGAGGGCCTTATCAAATAAACAGGATCGGAGCGCAGAGCAGATTTCAACACTTTATTTTTACATTTTAATTATTTTACTCAGCACTCTGGAGTCTGTCTACCACGCAACTATTGTCGTTACGGATATTTTAGAATGTAGAGTTTCTCCACTCTACAGATACCCGAGAGTGTAGATCATTTGCTATGTAGACTTCCTGATGCTCACCTCGAGGGTATGCAACATGGCGCGCGCGAAGCTGTCAGCATCTTCGCGGCAAGAGAAGTTGAGTCCATACACGTGTCGCGCGTCCCTCCACTGGTGGAACGTCGCCGTCGCTTGGTTGTACTTGAGGCCCCGAACTATTCCGCAGTTTATCACCACCTGAAAACACAATTGATGCTTTCCTATCAAACAGTTTATAGGTCCAGTCTTCAAATGTACGTGTAAATTTGCTATTGTTTTTCATTTTCTTTATATGTATTCTATATTGTGATATCTTTAAAAGAAAGTTGTAACGAATGCAAACTTAATGTCTAATAACTCATCATTATCACCAGCCGATCCCCGTCCACTGCCGCACACAGTCCTCTCCAATTGCACCCCGCTGAGCTCAATCTACAGCTCTTCGCATCCAACGGCTACCGGTAACGGTAACGGTAACTATCAGATATCCAGATGTTATCACCTTGTCATTATACTGTTATAAAGGAATGAGTACTAAAGGGTTGGAAGGCGATGGTGATGTCTTAATTTGATTCACAAAGTGGTTTGTTTAAACCCACCTCGTGGTCGTTGAGTTTCCTGCCGACGACGCGGAATGTGTTGTGCTGCGTGTGGTGGTAGATGTGGACCTTGGACAGCCCGGAGCTGGTGCCGGACGGTATCCATCTCTTCTGTCCGTCGTCGTACACCATCACGGACGCGCGAGCGCTGCTGATCGACTGTTCGCTGCAACAAACGAAATTTGTTTAAAACATTGCCTTTCAATCACATTTCAACATAATTTTACGCTCATATGAAAATACTGTCATCAACCTCGACTGTCCGGTTGCTGCAGTAATTAGCGAACTTGACTGTTACGTGGGGGGTCGTGGGTTCGACTCCGCTCCAGACGAAATATTTATGTGATGAACACAAGTATCTGGTCTGTGGCTTAGCGTAAAAAATAATAATAATTAAAATATAATTACATATTTATAACTACAAAGTAATATTATACAATTTCTTGTAACACATCACTTTGAATGTGTTACAAAGCAGGTACCTTACATAACACACTTGTGTAACAAGCCTCCAACGGTCTCGTTACCGGGCGAGTAACCTTTACGACGGGCAGTTGACGTCATTATCGTACCTTTTTGTGTTTCTTGTAGGGCAGAAGGGCGCTCGTTTCTCGTAAAGGGTTGGGTATATTTTATAGCTGTTTTTTTTGCTAACTGTACATATGTTAGTGACTGACAGGTAGTTCCTAAAACTATTTACAATTAAATATTTAGTTTGTTACCATCGATGTTTGTTGTATTGGATTAAACAAATGTTTCTATCTTCCTAAATCCTCCGCTCATATAGATTCGATTGAAGTAACTTTATAGCAAACGGAATGAGAACTATGTTAGTAATTAAAGTCACATTTCCAGCCGAAACTGCAAATGTCAAAGCAACCCCAATTCATCGTCAATTTTCTTTTAGGGTCGTTAAGTTCATCGGCAGAGAGCTACGCTTACAGCTTTTTCCATTGGTCTTTCCTAATGCAGCAAACAATAATAAAATAAAATCTAAAAACAAACAATTAAAAAAGTAGGTATGCCGGACACAAATTGGCCAAGTCTCGACCCGAATTGAACCAAGTATTCATCAACATGCCAATTACTGAACAATTGATCTGCTGAACAAATCCACAATTGGCTTGATGAGACATACGTAATCAGCTGGAGAAATGTCTCGACTTCATCGTGTGTACATATACTCGTATGTACGTGTAGATGTACATTGGAAACTTGAAGAAATAAGTGACGAATTTTTTTTCACTATACTACCGCTTGATGAAAAGCGCTGCAGCATCATAGATGGGGCAAGCTTGCCTACGAAAACTCTACTTACCCTTTTTCTGAAGAACTCTAGGTTATGTCTGGAAACATAGACACAGGCAGACAGAGCCATTCCTCGGCGGTCTGGATAAGAAACGTGGAACTCAGCCGTTTTGTTTCAACTATGGGTATGATTATAGAAGAACTACGGTAGGTCTGTGAGGATAGAGATATTTGTCTCTCAGTTTGTTCGAATTTGACATCCCTGGTGTAGGCAGAGAGCTGCCTACACTAGGGAATTCAAACTTGAGGGCCACGGGTCGTATACGGCCCTAGATGAACATTTTTGCCGCCCAGTCAATATATTCGACGCATAGAAAAAATAAAACAGAAATGTGAATTACAAACGAAACCAGTCTATAAAATAATAATTCACTTGTCACCGCAATAATATTTACTAATTGATTTATTTGTTGTTGTAATACTGATCCCTAATTATTCCCTGCACAAAGGCAAGTAAGCAGAAGGCGCGAAATTATTTCCATGTTTGGAAGTACTTATCAGTGCACGCAATTAATTTCTGTTATGAATGGAAATAAATCTCCTTGTTCTTGCGGTCCACCTAAAGTTAGTCATTGTTTATTGTGCCCAAATTAGCTTTTGAGTTTGACATCCCTGGCCCACACCGTAAGGGAGCTGGTTAGAAAATACAATGATACGAATTCCATACAATTTTAATCAAACTGCAGTTTGTTAGCAATCAAAGTTTTACTTGCAACCTTTAACGTAACAATGTTTAGAACATAAATCAGCACCCTTTAATAAAAACCTCTAGGATTCCTCAATACGACCGTGTTTCTATGGAACGCTTTTAAACCATTTTGAAAGTGTCAGTAATGAGACAACCATTATGAGTAGAAGTTTCCCTTCGCGGTAACTCATTGTTTAAGTGACCACGCTCACCGTTGCTTAACGTCGTCAACTGCTTGCGGTCTACCACTATGTCAGGGTTACTATTTTAACGAGATTCAAAAATGATAACTCTGTCTCTGTTAAAACTCTTGTGCTATTACTTAGTTCTATAGTCCTATGTGGCGGCCACGTTTCGGCAAAGGGAACATAGGTCGCCCTCCTACCAGGTGATCTGAAGACTTGAAAGAGACAGCGGGGTACTGCTAGGATTTGGAAGGCTCACGACCGGGATGAATAGCGCCGAATAGAAGAAACCTATGTTCAGCAGTGGACCTCCAACGGCTGATAATAGACGATGATGATGGCGATAGTCCTATAACGTAATTTTGAAGACTTGTAGTAATGAATACGATAATATTAAAACTATGATATACATACTGAGTACCTTTTCGGTAGAACGACGTGGAATTCCTTTCAAATCACCAATACTCAGAAGATTTACTTTTTCCATATAAAGACGCAGGGCAGTCAGTCCACCTGATGGTAAGCGGTCATAATCGCTTATAGACAATCGCAAAATTAAAGGGGTTACCAATGTATTGCTTATTACCTATCGAATCTAACCTAATAACTACTGCTAACGTAACGTCGCGACTGTAATTGCCGAAAAGGTAAGCAGATTAGTGTAGCACAATCCCACGTATAAATCACCATTGTTAGTTACATAAATATATATATGGCGAGATAAATGACTCTCCTGTTAAATAACCTAGTAGTTACCTACACCTGCTCGACGAGATATAATATCGAGGTTAGGCAAACGGGCGAATAAAAAAAATAAGCCCCAATCCGGCATGTCCGATCTCGCGCAATAAAACGAAATTACACGGTGCAAGTCGATCAGTTATGCAACAGCCGCCGACGAGTGCGGACGTGGGCCGCAATTGCCTCAGAAAGCCGTAACACATAGAGACATTTTCAGACAGTCGCTTCGTATATATTACGTAGGTAGAATAAGCGAGGTTTTCGAATGGTTTTTTATTATACAAGTCTTGAAGGCTATTTAATGTGAAATGATGACTGAAGCTCATAAATCTGTTTAAAATTAAATATCTAATAACAGGCAAATTTCAACATAACATTATGCCGGGTCGCTTATGGGTAAGGCAGAGAGCACGGGGACATAGTTACCTTCATCTTTACAGACCTGATACAGTCTTTATACATATACGCCGATTTCTATAAGTCTGCTATCACTCACATGAATAGCTACTCTAGAAGGCTGCGATAAAACTTTATTAATATCACCCTACTCCTTTATCCCCATTAGGGTACAAAAAAATTTACATTGCTCTTTAATGGCAGACACTGTAATAATGTTTTCAAAGTGACTACTAAATCCTAAAGTTTCATGCAACATGTAAAGTTTCATCAAAATTGTTACCGGTGCTTTTGATAAACGAATTATATGCCTATTATTACAACCATTCCAACAAAGCAAATGACAAAAAATCCGACATTAAGTACATAAAACATAATAATAATAACAGTATAATATGTATAAGAAGGTAAGTGTCATCGCATAATTTCATCGAAATCGTTACAGTCATTTCAGAAAATTAACGAGAAATACTCGTTTAACAGCATAATATAATATGAACAATAGCGGTGCGATTGTAAAAAGACAATAAACACTGACTCACTTTCTAAATTTCACTGTATTAACTAAAACGACTAAGCCTGCCAGTGCTAATTAAAAACTCAGGTAGGCTCGTAAATGTATTAACTTGTACTTCAGTATTATAGACATTCAAAATGCCGCTAATGACAGGGCTACTTGCTTGTCGTTGTCATGGTTGACGGTAGCTTACAGCTAACAATATTACGGTTAACAAGATTTATTTAACAAAAAAATTGTTCCAAAAAAAACAATTTTAATATAATATACTGACCGATTATACTTATATACACATAGTAATGTTTTATTAACATAGCATCGCTACCTTTACGCGTTAAGCAGTAGTACAGAGTAGAGTAGCAGAGAAGAAATGGCAATTAAATCTATCCATCCATACAGTATTGTCTACATACAGTATTTACCGTGTGTCTTTTACATTTATGAGTGCCTTCACAGACGCGCGCCGATTTCGCAGACTTCTGACTGTAATGTATTTTGTGTACAACTTAAGTTCTACTTCGTGATTAGCTAATGCTTCTCACTTATCACGAGACACGTTCAATCGGTCATTAAACTTCGTCGAAGGCTTGAAAAAGTTTAAACACTTCCAATGAAGGGACTAATCACCAATGCGTCAAATATAACTGATTAATAAAGTGATTTTTTTTTCCGTGTACAAAGAAAAGATAGACGACTGAGGTATTTACGGTTCGTGTTAAAATAATGACACCAGTTTTATTTAGTATTTAGTCCATTGTTAGTTTATATGTGTCATTAGGTACTGGACTGGGTACAATCAACAGATTCTGGTCGATGATAATGTTTGGGGAACAGACCTTATCTTTTTAATGTTGAAAATTATGCAAAATATTATATCTACATAAACTATATGACTGCTTCGGGATCGTGTTTATTGTAAGCGCGACTGTCGAGCGGGAAGGAACTGGGTTGAATTCCTGGATTGGGCACAATTTGATTTTTCTAACTTAGATATGTGCCCGGTGTACAGGAAATGGACTAATCACCTATTCCATAGTGGGTCATAAACGTAACTGGTGCAACGTGGGAGGGCACTACACTCTTCTGCCTACCTCTGAGGATTACAGACGTGATGCTACATATGAGTCAATATATTCATGTACATAAATAACTAAATAAATCATTGATAATTCTAACAGAGATACATAGAAAACTTTTATACAACATAGACATGAACACTATAGTTCAGCTAAGCAATCGATTACCTTAAAACTGTAATGTGTCAGATTTATCTCAAACAGACGAGGACACGAGCCGATAATATGTACTAACGCCGCATTCTAAACTCTTCTCACCGTGTTATCTTATTTAGGTGGAACACTAGGTTTGATAAACATCATAATTTAAAAATACTGAGGCGTTTAGTTTAAAAAACTCGTTATCTAACTTATAGGCTTTTTATGATTAGTTCCACCCCAAAAATGCATTTTAAACAACCAGTATCCTTTCGTAATAATGAGGCTATCTCCATGCAAAGTTTCAAAGTAATCGGTTCAGCACGAATTGATTTAAAATATGATTTGTTATAAAGCAATGGTTTCAAAAGTAATTTGGATATTAGTAAAACATACGATCATCATGATTATCAATGCTTGAATCATTCCACTGTTGGATACGTATCTCATCGTAGAATTATTACAGTCCTATTAAGGCCATAGTCAGCCATACTGACCAAGTGCTTGCTGGTGGACATGGACATGGCACTCCTTAAAGACAGACCTTTCAGATTTTACCGTTATTATTATTATCAGGCCAGGATCCTTTCGAGCCAGTAAGTAGCAAAGATTACTACATAACTCAATATAAATAGAATCTTGATATATTTGTAGGAGTATGTAAACAACAATGGTACAACAATTAAACCAGGATAATTACGTGATATTAATTAAACATGATTCTAATGACATACCCCACCAGTCACTTTAAACCATACAGTCATTGTAATGTATTGGTCTGGGCAGTATGTAAAGTTCCCAGATGAAATATACAATGTGTACTCATATGTGGAAGAGGCAGGGCAAGTCTGTAAGGGTAAATATATAAAATAAATAAATATTTGGTACACTGACACTGGTCTCAGTATACACAGTAAATGACCTGGTGTGCTGATGTAATTATAATAATATATGTATATGTTTTAGTTTGAAATATATAGCCTTTATTCTTCTTATAAACATGTGTAAGTGTCCTAACGGGGACCGACATAAAGACTGTGGTAGCTGATAATGATGAAAAATACATACAAAGGCACTCAGGCAAATACAATGAAAAAATAATTAATTAAAACAATATTATATTGTGTTTGGAAAACCAATGTGGCGAGTTGACTGAAATGAATAAACCCTTCCCCTCCCTCTACACACACTAAATTAATGAAAAAAGAATATAAATATCAATAATGTTTAAATATAATATTATTCTTAATATGACATCACCACACAATACCCTGTACTATACACAGTTCACAATACTTTGGTTAAATAAAATAAGACTGTTACTACTGCAAATATTAAAATACCTGTTTGAAGACATTGTGTAAAATGCCGATTTATATTTAAACCTACAACATGCTCTAAAAATCAACATGTTTTAAAAGGATAATTGTTAAGAATTTCATTTACATAACACCTGTATTTCCCAAAGTGGTCAGCAGGGGTGTGTAGTACATGCACTTCACACCAGTTATGTTGTACATCCAATGGGACAGGGGTTGAGACTATTGCCCATTGCTAATAATATAATAATAATAATTGAGAGCGTGTTTTGATTTATCTCTGTTTTGGTTAGAGTTCCTCCGAACCAATACTAAATGTGATATGTCTGTATATCCATAGCAGATAATACTGGTCTGTCTGTGCGTTTGAATTATTATGAAACGCTTTGACTGTTGCTCCGTTTTAGTTTTGGATATTAATGCAATTTGCTTTGAATATAACTGAGAATATAATCTAAGTTTCACTGAGCGATAAGCCAGAGGTACCGAGTTGTATTCCCGTCTTGAACATATATATATATATATGTTTTTTTCTGTTCCTAGGTGTAAGGTTGTCTTAAGTGTTTTTAGAAATGTATATATTTGGTAGCTAAACAGTCATCTGGTACCCATAGCCCACGCTCTGCCTATTTAGGAATCAGATGGCTGTGTGGGTTGTCCAAAAATATTACTGTATCACAATTCTAACCATAGCTATTATCATCCAATGTACCTATTTCCAATACCTTATCCTTGATTAATGAAACTAAATACTAATCATCTTTTAAAAGTAAAATAAAACAACATGTAACAAAAATGTTGTTACTCCAAATGAAAAAGTGAGTTGTAAATAAAAAAAACTTACTGCGACCAATACTCCTTCCAATCCTTTTCCTTTGTGGACCCATAGCCTCTGGGCAGCGTAGCAGTTTTGCCTCTACCGTTCAAAGAAGCCGACGAGCCTCTATCCGGTAGACTCAACACCGAATGCCTCTGCACCGGCTCGGATCTGAACGATTGAAACGATATCTGCGACCCCATTTCGTCCGACTTTAAACTTGACTGCGACCCCAGCTTGTTACTCCCGTTTTGTATCAAGTTCATCTGTCCATAATCCCCATTAGCGTATTCACCGTTCAGGGACTGGCTTCCCGAATTGATTTCACTGTTTATCCTGTGCAAGGGTGGCCGCGGAAGAGGTCGGCGGTACGCGAACGTCTCCGATTTGTTAAACGACGTATTCCTCTTCATCATTTTCGGTGATTCGTGGACGTTGACCAACGAGGGCATCTTCGATTCCATTTCCAAATCGATCTCGTGTTCCAACTGCGTCTGCACGTGCGCCAACATCTCCTCCAAATCGCCCAAATCGGGATTAACGTTCATTTTGATACGTCGCATTGTAATAACAACTAAAACTTTTCACTGAGCACAGTTAACAATACCACTGTTTCTTTCACATAATCTATTCGCTAGAACAATAGACGTCGAAACAATAAGCGACCCTAGTTCTTTCGAACTGAACGAACAATGCGCGGACGTGCGTACGCGCCGGTGTCTGGAGTACGAATGACACCGACCGACACGATTACGTAGAGACACGGTTATCGTTCCTTGACAGACCCCGAACTGAACTCGGCACATCGGACGTTATCTAAACATCCGATACCTGATAACTATTAAAAAACTATGTCAACTCATTCAATTGTCAAAGTTATTTTAAATCAGTCCTTACTTGGAACGGACTAAGGATTTTAAAAGTCATTAAAGGCTTTCGTTAAAACAAAGAACTGTGAGGATCAATTAGAAGCGTTTCCTGATGCTGATATAAATCGTATTACCGAAATGGAAAGGTTATTTTTACTCAACACAGCTACTTCCAACTCGTATACCGGCTTACAGGCGCGTTTACGTAGTTGTCGAGAAAAGTAGTTGTTTCCTTCGTTAATACAACGAAATATAGTTATGTATGCGAGAGTGCTGCGAACTGTCAATGAAGTCAACACTAGCGGATAATATTACTGGAGACAGTTACATTGTGAATGCGCTTAGGATTTCAGCTTTAAGTTGTAGTGTATAAAGTCCATTTTAGAACGTTTGGAAAGTAGCGACCTTTTTAATCATTAAGTAGGAATGTAACTGCATTATTTGTCAAGATGGCGACTTGTCGCCAGGGTTTGATCATGTTAGTCCACATGTTGTAATTTTCACAAAGCCAAAGCCAAAATTATTCATCCTTCATTTATTCGTAAACGGTAAATACATGTATACATACGTCCGTCGCTTTGAAGATAAATAGATTTTGCAGATATCTTAGTTGTAATTTTTACCATTATTGTTTATTTCCTTTCATATATCGATCACGTGTGCCATACAGTTTTTCGATCACATCGCAAAAGACACTCTATACTATATAAGAACAAAGTTCAATATAACAAGTCAATGCAAGATTGCATTGTAAAATGCTGACCATATTATAAAAACGTCATTCAAAACCTGATCCTCAAAGCATTTGTCACGAAGCCAAGACGAAAAAAGTTTTGCATACAATTAACTGTAGCACTTGTTTCGCGCCAGTTACATATTTACATATTTTTGCACCGCACGGCCAACAGATGTGCGTAGGCGGGCCACCGTATGGGTGTACGTACAGATCAACTGTATTGTTAACTTTCTTTTTATTTTTTACCAACCAGCGTCGCTTACCGTTAATAATAATGTCTTGGAACCATTCACATATGGACGTGTGATCTCAGACTACACTGCTTGTGCTATGTACTCAGCTGGCAAAATACGTATTATAAACTTACGTAAACAATTGTGCACCTACACACGCTTGTACTGAGTACTTGTACTCATATAAATTTACTAACAATTGATTTTTAAACGACGGTATTTCAGCGTTCGGAATCGAATGTAGCCTTTTAAATGTACTATTTTACTGCGATATAGATATAAAAAACATAACGTCACGCCTTTAGTTTCTCGAAGGGGTTCGTGGATGCTCGTTTCACATGTTATATATACGTCATACGATCCACGATGGAATGGGCGGTGTGAATATCCAGCCGCAAATCTAGACCCAGAGAATTTCAAGTAAAAAAAATCCAGTAATACATAGATCGAACCGAGAATCAAACCCAGGACTTTTTGATCAACGGACGCGCGTGTAGCCACTAGACTGACGTATTATCGATATTTAAGCACAGATGCGCGAACGCACGATGACATCACGACGTACACGTACCGCGAAATGGCGCCTTATTTAATTGCCGCGTGCCCCTAATTGGCATTGATTTGTTTTATTACACAGATTCACACATACATATAGTTTATACACACATCCCTTCTGGACAATTGCACTGTATGTATTAATTAAAAATGTTATTATACGCTTCACACTACAGTATTTCCCATCGTGTTTTTATAACGAGAGTGTCAAATTACCCAGCCTATTGGGGTAGTCATTAAAATTTTAAACACCTAGCGGACGGTTGTTGGATGGATTCCCGTTCTGATCAATTTTTTGTATGAAAAGCATGAATTTTTGGAAAGGCTACTTAATACTTCTTTTGTAAGTCAAGTGTCTAAAGTTGTTGAATACGGGGTGAGCGATACTACCTGACGTATCACAATTGCGCGCGAATAGAGTAGCAGAAAACAACAACAAACATAGTTACATACACATAAAATTGACTCATAGAAAACACCAAATTGTTGCTGTAGCGAGAAATTATTAATATAACCATCATACTATTACGCTAGGGGTACCTAGCGTGATACGGGATAGGCACAGAGCACGGAGCGACAATCATACTGACGTGACGGAGAAATGAATTTCAAAATTGAGTAATATACCAAGCGATGCATCTTATCCACGGCACTATATAAGGTGAGACAAATTAATCCAATAAATCTCCAACCTGGGGTGACAGCCAATGGAGAGAAATCGGTGCACCGGGTCAGTGAAGAAATGTGATCTCAATACAAGCTTCACACACTCGATGCGGCGTGTTTTTATTGAACAATTATGTATTGCCGCTAACGGTGTCAGTATAAGTGGACTTGCTGGAAACGCACAACAAAACAACACACCTGTAATTGCCCGAAGGGGTAGGCAGGGAAAGGTAATCCCATTTTATATCTCCTTATATGTATGTCCGAGGAATTGGGGGGAGGGGGAGTCTATTGCCGTAAGGACATATATCTTGACTCTGAGCTACTACTGGAACATTCCAGTTAGAAAAGTTTAATGATACCCTGCCCGCTCCGGCGATCGGACCCACGACCTCTTGATCATTAGTCGCGCTTTCAACCACTACACCGAAGATCCTGGCAAATAAATTAAATACTATTATCATCATCATCAGCCTATCTCAGTCCACTGCTGGACATATGTAGGCCTCCCCCAAAGAGCGCCATTACGCCCTGACTGCGGCTTGCCGCATCCAGCTAATGTAATAGTATAGTATAGATATAGAAAAATAGTTTGTATTGTTAAATACCTGGCAGTTGTGACAACAACTAACATAATTCATGATATGATCCAAATAAAAAAATATATTTCCCCCTATAAGGACAAAAATGCATGTCCCTTAATAGGAAAGTTGTGCGTATTGCACAATTCCTTTGAACGAATGAATAATATAATATTTGAGTATAAGGGCCTTTTCAAATAGACCGGCATGAACATAATTAAAATGAATTTCTATTCAAAATAGAACTTTAGCACATTATATATACAAAATGTATTTTGTAAGCTTGCTCGCTTTACCATAAAACAATTGAAATGTATGAATACGTTTTATTGAAACATATTAAAGTTATATTTGAATCTGCTCCGATCCGATTTGTTTGAAAGGACGCTAATACGTCAGTGTGTAGAAGCCCTATTTATGTCGTTTCTTCGAACTCAGTGTATCACTTCCCTTATCGTGCCTGTCTCAACGGAATCGATCGAATTGTGAGTAATAAAAAGTTCTATTAAATGAGTAATTATTATTAGTAGTAATTCATTAATACGGCCTTGCTATTTTCTGGTCGTAAAGCAATGTATTTATTAGACAGTGATTTTAACTATATTGCCAATAGCAGAATGGAACTTATTTAATAACTGATGGTTATTTACAATTAATTTTAAAACGTTTAATGATGATAAGAAATTTCCGAGAAAAAACCGAGGAAACTTAGTGCCTAATGGTGTTCCCAACCAGTCAATCTATTTAATAATTTTATTACTGTCACATAATTTTGATTCAGTGTAACTTTTTTGTATGCCAATAAAAAAAAAAGTAACTTCACGCCTGTAATCCCCGAAGAGGTAGGCAGAGGAATGCAGAACACTCCCACGTTTC
>DWTO01002033.1:0-14790 GCA_018244755.1 Jemadia pseudognetus
AACTTCGAGATGCCGTACTGACTGCCTGGCGCGACTTATCGCAAGTGGACATCAAAAATGTCATCCAAAGCATGCCAGACCGAATGCACAATTTTTCAGTGTAAACTGAAAAAAAAATAAGTTATCACAAATTTTATAGTTGACCAAGTTTCCGTGCCGGTGAGTTATGCTAAATATTCAATGTTTGGTTGGAGCGTTAGTGCTTCATAGAGCATTGGCATGAATGCCACAGTACAATGACAGCTAACGTAGGTTCGTCCACCTCGACATTGCATGCCCTTTCTATCTACGTAGTATATTTTCAGTGTTATTTTATCTTTAGAAATAAATAAACAATAATGTGTTTTAAAATCCGTACGAACGAAAAGTATGGCGCCTGTCGTGACGGTGTGATGTCAATAATGTGCTACTTTTAGAAAGAGCATGCATTAGCGGCATGGAGTCTTGTCTTGTACCCGGTGTATGGCAATACGTACAGGTGGGTAGGTAAGCCCCTATTACATGGAATGTGTAACATGACGGATGAAAAATGGAAGTACCTACTCTGTCTATCCCTTCGTACACCAAATTGCATGTTTAAAAAATACTTGTATTCATTATAAGGGAGTCCGCGTGTCGTTATAATAATAATATAATTATTGCTATGGGCATAACTGTACCTGGTTTGCTTTTCAACTCATCAAACTACACAACAGTCAAGTCCCAGATCCTTCCTTTTTTGTGTTATGAAAACATTATTGTTCCATCCGAAGGTTAACTGTCGCTGGATCCTCGACTGTCTAATTTTTTATTTGCCTGGCGAGAGCGAGACACCGAACCAAACTGCATTACATGTGGTCGGCTCGCTCGCCGGTTTACTCGACATCTGTCTTAATAATAATAATAATCTCCTGTCTCCACTCACACTACGCTACCTAATTACAAACTAGGCTGAGTGTTCGTTAATATATTATTATTGTATCTTGCGCCAGCTATTTTACAGGGAAAGCAGAAAGCACCCAGTGCTAAATATTTTTATTAGCTATAAATTACCCAAATTGAATACAACCCCTTCATGGGAGGCCTTTATTCAGCAGCGAACTTAGACAAGTTGATGACAATGAATACTTATTTACATAATATATATACATAATACTTATTTACATAAATCATTTATTTTCAAATTATAAAAAAAAAACATTTAAGTTTTTCTATTTACACGTAACGGCAAGAATACTAGAAAGTAGGCAGCATTGCGCTGCCCTCTTTAAATAGTAATGAAATATTGAGGTTTTAATTGAAATACGTCCTCGTCGAAAGAACACATCGAGACAAGCCAATAGGCCATAAGGAAATGACCGAGCAGACTAACGGTACTTATAACACTCACATCGCAGTGTTCAATGTTCACTTTGTCTTTTTATTTAACATTTAATTTTTTAACTTGAATATTTAACATTCACGGACGAAATTCTTAACATGTAGGTACCTATAAGTACCTATTGTCTGAGCAAATAAGATGCTTAAGGTGGCGACCTCTGTGCCGCGGGACCAATATCTATTTCAGAACATGTCACGCTGTAAAAAATGTTCGTCACTGACAACACCAGACCCCTGTTCGACACAGTCCTCTCGATCGGGAGTACCTATGTACATACCTGCAAGTTTTAATTTACATATATAGATCATAATTGTTATATACTGTTTGTTAATTTTGTTAAGCACACTTCGTTTATTTGAACAGCGTTGTTATAATATTATGCATGTAGACATTTTATTTTAGTGATTTACCGTTTTAGATTACGGCGAGATAATTATTTTAACATGTTATAAACGAATTTTATATAACTGTATAATTATAACAGTCCGTTTTTGTAATAATTTGCTCAAGCCGGTCGTCTCTCATCCACTTCACTACCCTTTCAACAGTCACCTGGTACTGAGGGAATTAACTGGCTATGACCGTTCAAGGTCGGCAGCAGACGCGGGTGGCGTGGAGCGCAGGTCTACTTGCGACAACTACCTACTCTCTTATTTGCTACTCCCCTCTTTACCCTCCAAAGTTCCTCTGTAATCCCTGTAACATTATTCATTTACCTCATTTTGCATGTTCATTTTCTTACCTCCTTGGTTATGTATCGATGCTCTTGGTACATTGTCATACGCATGTATACTCGGTATCACAATTATTCTCCTGTTTTATTAATACGCTAAGTCGGCGAGAAGTCCTGTTGGATTGAATCCCGCACGCTGATTCAAGTCTCAATTTTTAGTGTACTATTAAGATATAAACCGCATGACATTGATCACGTTTGTGATTGCAACATGTAGTTTATCAGCGTGTATCGCACACGTTATCAGTATTCTTTAAAAAAAATCATTAAACACGTCGGGCGTGACTTTACAGTATTGTCGTAGTAATATACTCGCTCCGATAGCCTGCGTCGCGCGGTCATTGCCAGCACACTCTTATTCATGAAATAACTTTGTAAAGTATGTATTATTCTAATGTAATTATTTGTAAAATAAGTCCGTTTCAAAATAATTTTGTTTTCGTATCATACGTAAAAATTTACCTACCTATTTAACTGTATATACAGTACATACCTGTTTAACTGTATACGGCTTTAGTAGCTACTAATTAGTAAATTTTCGTCATGACTCATCATAAGAAAAACTTTATCGTGCGTTACAACGCGTGCGCCAGTTCCGCTACGTACTGATAATTAATTGTTTCTCTTTTTCATCTTACTCACCAAAAGAAAAATAATTTTAAAAGAATAAAAAATTCGTACCGAAGACATAGACAAATAAATGTATTACACTCCCATCGTGGAATAGGCGGCACCAATCGAGACTGAGCCACCACTAAGAATTCCATATTAGGACAAGCCAATAGTAGCCGAGCCGGGGATCGAAACCGGGACCGCTCGCTCGGCAATCGCGCGTGCTGCCACTGGACCAACGAGCTCAATAATAATAGCTCCTCTTGTTTCTATAGTCGTCATTCTTTTCAAGCAAGCACGCGCGTGTCGGGGGCTTCTCACTCCTCATCGGCCAGTGTCTGATCTATTTGGTTTAGATAGGTGAGCCTTGCTTGGCCTTTGCTGGCTTTTGCGTCAGTCAACATTAGCCTACAACATTAGTCATCAACATCAAGTAATTCCTCGACTTGACAAACACCGTGCCGTCCGCGAGCAGGTACCACCGCGGCCGGCGGGGCACCGCACGGAGCCGGAAAACTCGGGCGGGTTCCCGGGCTTCGGCTTCGGCGAGGGCTTCCACATGTCCTTCGGCATCGGCGCCTTCCCCTTCGGTGTTTTCACCTCTACTTTCAACTTCGGCGACCCACGACCTAACGCTGGTGAGTGAATCTGTCATTTTAATAAACCATGTAACCGTCAGTAACAGATACTATATTTACAGAAAAAACCGAAATTAGGCAGCAGATATTCTGATAAAGAAGGCTGTACAAATGGAATGAGTAAATTTTTGAACATTGTACAAATAGAGGATTTGTATTAAAGCGTGCTCTGACCGCCGAGGGGCAGCACCGTAGACGGGGCGACAAACTGCTCTGTAATCCCCCACCCGCATGCCCCGCGTGCGGATTATGGGCGAGGCCGATGTCCAGCAGTGGACTGAGCTGGTTCCAATGAATACAGCCAATATCTTATGTTCCAGCGCCGCGCGGCACAGCGCAATACGATGAGGAGCAATTCCTGTCCAAAATATTCCTGTGGGTGGCCATCTTGTTCGTGCTGTGGCTAATCTTCGCGTGAGGCGCGCGGCCGCCGCCCTGCGCGCCGCTGTGGCCACGCCGCCAGCCACTCGCTTCCCAGGGACGCCCGACACCTTTACCTTGTAGTCTAACAATAAGTCATATCATATATATACACAACACAGCGTGCAGTACCAATTTAGGCGACTATCTCAGTCTAATTCTATTTAATTATTGAAAAATGTAACTTATGAAGTTATGATAAACGTGAAATAACCAAAAACGTAGCTGATGTTATTTGGCAACGATCTAGAAATACTGTGAATGATAGTGCATACACTATCATTGCATGTATACTATCATATACATATAATATACGTTCATACATATCATTGCTCTATTCAGCATATATGGCGTATGGATGCTGCGTGAATACATCTTCATGCAGCTTCCCTACGCCATAAATGCTGATTGTTGTCAAGTAACACACATTAAAGGATACATACATAAAGCGATACATACATTTCAGCAAAGTAACGGTGATTTCTAATAATAAATATGTATTGATTAAAATTCACGATACACGATTACATTGACAACCGTTCTCAGATATTTACACCGACACCAACATACATGTGTACACGACCCACGCACACTGTACACGCGATACGGTGTAAGTGTAACAGAATCAATTGTATAACTCGCAGAAGTTCCGTGAGCACTCCGCTGTGATGACTGTGATATTGCTTTCTGCGTGTTGTAATCAAACACAAAAATATCATTACATGGAAGTTATGTATCGGGTTTCTCCGACACTTCGCCGCGTATCACACAACGATCACGAACACCCTGACTTTTTTTCACAATTAGACCACGTGGTGGTAAGTAGCGGTGGTCACGCGGTGGTCACGCGTTGGTAAGCGGTCGCCGTCACCTGCGGGGCACGGTAGCAATGCGTTGTTTGGTGCCTTTAGCAGGGTGCTGTGAGGCAGGAACAGACGACAGTATAGTAATGTGCGCTTTGTCGTAGTTCAGTAGAACGAATAGTCTAATCTTTTTGAACATTTCATATGAACGTTGTCGCAAGTGTGTAGTACCTTTACCGTTCGGCCGATTACGTGCCCGAGCAAATTCCATACGAGCGTCGTCTTGTGGTCTGTCGTTGGTCGATTATGTCACATAGTTATTCTAAATCCAACTATGTAATTCCGAATCTAAAATTTGTATACCTCATCTACCGCTCTAATCTATTCTACCAAACACTTATTTAACTAGTAGAACGTGCTGGTAAAAGTATCGATCAAAAACATAATTTGAAACAAAAGCATGTAATATCTCAATGACTAAATGTATAGAGATGAGTCCGCGTATTGGTGGAGTGCAAACAGTTGTGTGTAGAGAGTACGTACGAATTTATTTATTTAATACAACATAACCATTAATTACTATTACCGACAATACTGTTCTTCATTAAGAATTATACTCAGAAAATGTGTTGTTCATTTCTTATTTGCATGTCTGGATGTCCTGAACAACATATCTGTTATTATAAAATATTTATGATCGATTCATGGCTCCAACAAGTAATTAATGGCTACGATAATTTTCATCCATTGGTTATTAGTACAGCTAAGGAGTGATATAGGATACTTTGCTAAGTTATATCAGCCACGACAGCGGATTCTTGCCGCTGTCCATCGTTTTAAATTGAAAAGTTTCATCGACGGTGTAATGTATATTTAAAAAAAATTTTTTGCATTTTAGTGAGCAGTATTCTGTATGCAAGAAAACATTTTGGGGACGTTATCATGTATTTATGAGGATTCGGTCATCTTGAAACCGAATAAAGATTATCTCACTGGCTTCTTAGATTGCTGTAGCTACTTGCAGATGAGCGCTGTGATAACTGTTGGTGACGAAGTTAGTGCAAGCGGTCGGTTTCAGCGCATTTCTTACTAGTAAACTAAGGTTATATGGGCCAATAAAACACTAACGGCCCTTGCATGTATAACTCGTAAAAATGAACTGTGCGTGTTGCTGTGATGACGTAGTCGCGAGGTACGGATGTGTCGAAGTGAAGTGGAGTGGAGTAAGATGGCGGTGGGAAAGACGCGTACCTCGCAAGTGACAAGTTGATTTCCGTGTTTTGTAACTATAGCAAGCTAGAAATTCTTATATAATAGATGCTACTGTACGTATCACTTAATTATTAAAATATATTTAACGAAGTAATAATTGCATCCGGAATCACCATAGTAATCATTGTTTATTATCACTAAAAACTGTAGAATTCTTGGCTATTTCGTTGTATGTATTCAAGAACCTTCTTTATAAATATCTCTGTGAACAATTACAAACACAGGCGCCGCCAGGGTTTTTTCAGAGACATGCATCTGCATTTACACATACTATTGGGGGGGGGGCTTGTATTAAAAAAAATTTAGTCGATGAGATTATCATACGGCTAAACATTAAACTTTGAAAGGGCGACAGCAGTCGACCTTTTTTTTAATTATCGAAGTTCTCGTAAAGCCAAACATCACAATTGCGAGTTTTAAGTACCTACTTTTTTAATGCATAATCCTCACGTTGGTTGTCACTTAAAAAATATGTCACTTTTTCTATGTACTTTCTTTACGGACATTTGCGCCCGGCTGCCGGCGCCCATGATTATAAAGAATTACTTTTATTTCATTATGTTCCGCATCAACATACCAAGTCAACAATAACGTGTTGCTAGAAACATGTCAAAATACTAGCAAATTTGTGAAACACTGTCCGTTACTAGATCAGACATAAACAAACATTAGGAAAGAGTGATTTTAACGCTATTACCTAAGGTATATGTGATAAGTGTGCGAACTAGACTAAAACAACGTCGATGTAACAATACAACGATGAATTGTACGTGTGTTCATAAGCGCTGCCGGCTTACACGTGACGTGCGTTTGTAATATATACATGGATATGTCATTTTACGTTTTGATTGGAAGGATCTTTAATCGATTCGTGTGTCGAAACAAATGTTTAATAATGATCCAAAAATGCCTTTTGTACACTTCGGACGTCACGTGTTATCTATGATGTGCTTAAGATTATCTATGCCTCCTCACTTATTCGTGTAAGTCGAGTAGCACGGCCTACAGAGTATTGTTACGCGGTGCAACTACGGCTATTTGTTAAAATTACTTCAGGTGTATAATTAATACTAGTGAATACGGTTAAACTATCCGACAAACGGAGCCCTTGTTGTGACAAAAGCGTCTATATATATTTTGTGCTATATTGTACTAGTAATATAATAATTTTATTGTTATGAAGAGCCTGCATTTTAGTACTAAATGTATTTAAATTATAACGAAGCATTGGCCGTAAAGTGATCTTTAATATATAAGTAAGTTTATGCGTACATATTAGATTTATGAAAAGACCAGACTTTTTGGTAGGTTATATGGCAATATTTCTGTAAAAATAATGTGTATATACTTAAATGTCAATGTTCTACGTAAAATATGAATAAAAATGCATAACACAAACACGATGTCTCATTGATTTCCTTGTTGTGCATACTTGAAGTCCTTGGTATATATGAATTAAAGTAATATTGACAGTTCATTAAAGAAAATGTGCAAGTAATTCTTCCCAAAATCATCCAGATAACGCATCAGAGGAACAAGGTGAACGTTAAAATTAAATGTGCCTCGTGGAGTCCCCACTGCTCTTCATATCAAAAATGATTTCCAAGTTTTTCTGATACAAACAACTCAACAAGATACAAACTCCATGACCACGGAAGGCACATGCTGAAGGACCTTATATAGCTATAAACTAGGCTATCTCCAAAACAATATCAGTACAAGCAATAATGAAATTAATTCAATCTTATTATTAAACTAATTATGTTAATGATGTGACATGAACAGTTTTCTTCAATCAGTCATACAATGTAATGTTCATTCTTTTTTAATTATAAAATGTTTCTTTCCACATAATAATCATCTCATACAAATGTTTAGTATTCTTAGATTATGGTCTATTAAAAATTAAAATACCTATCAGTATACAAATGGAGATCTGGATTAACACACTTTGAAGTGTTTTATACTCTGTATTCTATTTTAGATGTTTATGAGTACTCATGTCCTTTCTGCTCTCTGCTGCATGCTGTTTGATCGTGCAACACCAGCGTACTTAGAAGAACCCTTTGATCTCCTTAGCTCGTCGCACGACCACTCATTGCGCTCTACTGAACATCTCGTTGTACGTATGGCATTCCAGTACACACCACGGAGTACTACATCTTTTGCTGTTTTGGCTGTACTACTGCGGAAACAAGGTAGTGTTCCACATTCCTCTGCTTACCTCTTCGGGGATTACAGGCGTGGCGTTACGTTTACTGTGGAACGCTTTGTTACTCAATATTCTATTTATGACATTAATTCCTTCAAAGGATTGCCACTTTAATCTATAATTATTTCTTTATCAAGCGGACTATCGGTGGAGTAAGCGAGTTTTGGAATGGAGATCACGGCTCGGGATACGTAGTGCAGGGGTAGTGCAGGGCGCCCTCCGGCCAGGCGGGGGGACGATCTGCGACCGGCTGCGGTAAAGGCTGGACGCGGCAAGCCGAACACAGGGCGCGGCGGCGCTCTTTGGGGGAGGTCTGTGTCCAGCAGTGGACTGAGATAGGCTGATGATCATGATGATGATTCCTTTATTGGTATTAGATATTTATTATTGTCATTGTTGTCACTACTTTGTAATATATTTATTTTTAATAGTGATATTCTATATTTTCGTACACCTCTGACCCGTATCTGAATACTTCTATTACTGACCTATCCAAAGGTTATCTGGTGAAGATAGTTTCTTAGCGATGAGATCGCCTTTTGCGAACTTGATTATTTACGTCTTTTGGTGCACAATAAAGAATAAGTGTCGTACTGCACTATATAAGCAGTAATAACTATGTAATGGAATAATTCAATCAAAACTTCCACTTGTCTCTGCGCGGAATCTGTTGACATACCTGGGCTGAATGTATGTACAACTAATTAAATATAAATGTACCATTGAAATGAGAGCACTCAGTAATTATTGAAGGATATGTACTTTATATGTGAAAGATTTAAATTGACCTCATTAGAAAGTAAATAATAATACATAGTTATTTAGTCATTGAAAATAAACACTAGCTTATGGATTAAATAGTTTACGCTCAATATGTATTGTATCAATGTTCAATATACATTAAGTTAAACAAAATTAAAATTACTTATATTCAAAACAACAGTCCTCCTAGAACAACAAGTGTTTATTTAGGAATATGAACAGCTGAATGGAAATGATGTATTTGACATTAACTTACTAAATATATTTAAAATACTTAGAGATACGTAAATTACGACTCGTTTACGGAAAATACGTTAATAACAATTTTATAGCAGTTCTGATAAATGTTCAATAATTTCCAAATAATTTTTCCAGCTATATATTACTTACATGAGAAATTGTAATGTTGTTTCGGCGCTCGGCGCAATTCATATCTGCATGACCAGCGCTATATTAATTTGCTCAATTTGTAATCAAAATTGAGCCAACGTTTATACATTTTATACACAACGTTTAATGAATCATAAACAACACTATTAGAAAAATATAAAATTGCTTATTCCTTAGATTGTGAAAATGTATTTTCTAGCAACACAACTACTGTGACAGTGTCGATAGTATTCTTAGTTAGAACAAATTATATCAAATAATGGTACAGAGCATGGTGTACTGTGGGTGCGCGCGTGCGTGCGCGCGCTACTCCAGCCCGTAGAGCTTGAGCGTGCGGTCCATGCTGGTGGAGGCGAGGTAGTGCGCGTGCTTGCCGAAGCGCACGCCGGTGGCGGCCGCCGTGTGCTCGTTGAACACCTTGAGCTCCTGCCACTGGCGGCACAGGTACACGCGCACGTCGCTGCCGGCGATGGCCAGGTACGTGCCGCTCTGGTCGAAGCACAGCTCCTTGATGGCGTAGCCCTCCTCCAACTGGATGGTCTTGAAGTTCTTCAGTTTCCTCAAATCCCAGAGCTTCACGCACGCGTCCTCGGCGGCGGTGGCCAGGTAGTATCCGTTCTCTGAGAAGGAGATGGACGTGACCGGGCCCGCGTGGCCTGGGAAGTTGGCTACGTTACTCTGCTCTTTTAAGTCCCAAATCTTAACCTGTGAATTTTCCGTTCCTGTACCGAATATGAGCCCGTCCGGATGGAACTGGGCTGTGGTCAAGCTGACGCCGGCTGAATCACTCACCTGAAAATAGATAAGTTTCTATAATGCTTCAAATATAAATGTAACTGAAAAATCTAGAAAACATAATGGTGGTAATTAACCATTGTTAAAATTACATTGTTTAGTGCTGCATTGATTGTGAGTGAAGAATAAATGGACAAGAATTTTTTTTAAACAACCAGACCAATCCTTGATATCATAGATTAAAGTGATAAGCTCACAAATACTTTCTATAATAGCAATTATAGAGTAAAACACAAAAAACACTATATTAAGAACTTAGCTGCAAAACAATACTGTTTTTTTGCCAATAAGAAGCACTGCTTCTTGCATTGTTGTGTTCTGTTTTGAAATATTTTATAAACTTGTTTTTATAGATAACAACACATCTGTGTCTCTAGTTAAGTACTACAACCTTATGTTTGCATTTTAATCTTGAATATCTATCGTTTAACAACCATTTAACTTCCAACGGTTTTCAACTTGATATAAAATAGAAAACTTGAAGGAAAGCCGTCTTAATACTTAACATATCATCACACCTGTAATCCCCAAAAAGGTGGGCAGAAAAGTGTAGTACACTCACACGTTTCACCAGTTATATTTATGACCCAGTATGGAATAGGTGGTGAGTCTATTGTCATACACCAGGCACATCTGATTCAGAGCCACAATTAGAAAATCTAAATTAGAAATATCCAGTAGTGCCTGACCCGGGAATAGAACCCAGAACGTCCTGATCGGCAGTCGCGCTTGCAACCAACACGACTGACGAGGCAATGATGTCATAAGATAATTTTATATAATGTGATATGTAATTTTGATTGACAATAATTTTTAAATGATAATGATTAAAAATATTTAACTTATATTAGAGGCCATCCATAAAATACGTCAAACGAATTTTTTCATTTTCTTACCTCTCCTATGTCTCTGTCACTGCTAGTTACCCACTAGTGTGGTGTCACGACATTCCGTACCCCTCCTACCCTTGTCACACATTCTCACACTTTGTGGACCCTCTCCCCCGTTAACAGATGACGTAATTTATGGATGACAACTAACTACATTTTTGAAATATTTACATATATAGCTATATGCAACATATAGAGTATATAAATAAATGAATATGAGTGAATGAATTTGAGTGTATGGGTAAATATGACAATGTAAAATGAATTTATGGTGTACCTTAAACTGTAATATCTGACTGTAAAGTATGCATGATCCAATAAAGATTGATTGACTAATAATAGTATATAATATGAAATGGGTTAATGGATGTTACCTTAGTGAGCAGTGCGCCAGTGCGTATGTCGGAGAAGGCCCAGTGCTGGTCCGTCGAAGTGGACAACACATAGTCGCCGGTGGGGTGCAGCGACAGCCCCGTGACCGGCCCGTCGTGTGATCGCAGCATCACTGTCGTTTGAGACCTGCAGAATATAGTTTATGAGAAAATAACGATAAAGATTTTGTTTGCACACTATTCTATGTATTTTTTTATGTAATACTGTGAATGAGCAATTTTTGTGTATGTATAATTGGATTCTCCTGAATGACTCTAAAGGATTTAGACGAATTCTTGTATTTAAATAGTAATTTATTATAAAAACTGATCTAGGCCGGTGTTACATCTGTGATAATCCATTTTCTCACGAAAAATTACATTTATCTAAAAGGCAACTTCCACCTATATCAGTCAGCTAAGAACGAATGTTTGGGAAATTGCATCCTCAAGGGGATTTAGTACAGTTTTTATGACATTTCATTGGTTTTGAAATTACACACCTGACATTTTAAATTTAGACTTTCAAAAAACAATGAAAAATTGTGTTTTTTGTTTTTTAAATTTTCGCTCCTAACTACTAAAACTACTTGGTACATGCACAAACAAGAATGTTTTAAAGTATTTTGCTTTTGTTATTTTGTTGTAAGATTAAAGAACAGAAATAAAAGTACAGCTTTGAGTATTTAAGAGTATGGATTTGAATACTTGTCATTTGTAATATGTGCTATTAACCTATGGTTACACTAAGAATTACCTCCAAAAGGAAGGTCAATATCATCAGAGCAATACTCGGTCGTGCAGCTAGTATTATTATTTTATTATCACGACTGTATTATTATTTTATTATCCTTATTATTACAGTTCTCGTATGCTTCTTCTACATTCGTCAATTGTTTATATTACAATCCATATTTAATTCTGCATTATAACACAAGTTCACTTACGTAGGCACATTCCAAACGCGGATAGTATGATCCGGAGACGCGGTGATGACTGTGTCCTCATCTGGGTGATAGATGACGCGCGTGACCTTTTTGGAGTGACCCTTCAGGATCGCCACCACTTGCTCTGTGTCCTTGTTGAAGACAGTGGCGTTCCGGTCGTTACCGCCAGTCAACAGTCTGCTGTGGTCCGACGGGTTTATGTCCAGAGCTAATATGCCAGGCACGCTGGCCGAATGAAGACCCTGATGATTAAAAGAAACATTTCAATTAGTTCAAGATGATCGACATATACAACGGATGGATAATATGGGATCATTTGATTTACTACTTGATAGCGATTAATTTACATTTTCCAGAATTCTGTAACTGGTAACCCAATTATTTCTGTGACTCAGTCCTGTTGCGCCTATTATGGGTGAATGAAAATTATTTAAAGTATCAAAATTTAGGCTGGTAAAAGTAAGGTATAAACAGACATTTTCATATTTTTTATAGTGAACTGAAGTTTGACTGTCATGTTGGTTGACAGAGCGACTGCCGATCGGGAGGTTCTGGGTTCAAACCCCGGGTCGAGCACTACAGGATTTTTCTAATTTAGATTCTCTAGTAGTGTGTCGGAGTCTGGATATATACCTGGTGCATGGCAATATGCTCACTCCGTATTCCATAGTGGGACGTAAACATAACTGGTGAAACGTTTCAGTGTACTGCACTCCTCTGCCTACCTCTTCGGGGATTACAAGCGTGATCTTACGCTTTATAGTGAAAGACATTGTCAACAGTCAGGTGAACCACCTAATGGTGTAAGTGATTGTCATCATCTACAGTCACGCTACAACATTCGAGGAGTTGTTAATGTGGTGCCTGCTTTGAAAGAACTTTATAAATTTGTTAATATTAAAAATTATAAAGTGTGCAAAAGGTATGCGGGAAGCAGAAGGCAGTAACCCCTTTAATCAGAGAGTAATATTGTCTATTCTAGCAGAGCAGCGAGATAGGTCGAGGACGCAGGGGACGTGTGTACCGGGTGGGAGGCGAGCGTGAGGAAGGCGCGCAGCTGCTCGGCCGGCAGCAGCCCGTCGGGCACAGTGCGGCCGCGCCGCTTGCGCTCCTGCGTGAGCGCCGTGGCGCGCTCCTGCAGCCGCGCCACCACCTCGGCCGACATGCCCACGGCCGGCGCGCCGCCCGCCGCCGCGCCCTCCATCTGCACAACCCCAAACTCCTAGTTGTTTACTTATTTTTCCACTTTATGTTATAGTCAGGGGACTTTCGACGCTAACATTTTATCGTACGATTGATTTCTGTACCTGATGATGTGGATACCATAAATTATTTTAAAGTGTTAAGTTGCAGTTCGATTTGGAAGTTATTCAGCTATCACGCGGCCGATATAGACGTGCACATTCATCGATTGGATAGGTTAAAATGATACCAGAGCTAATATTGTAATTTTAACGCATATTCGAGAACGAAAAGCCTGACACGTCCTCGTAACGTAACAAAATCGATTTCAAGATCCAATCAAATCTTTTCTTAGACTTTAAGCATTTATTTTGACTATGATAGTTGTAGCTACAACGATCCACACTTAGGACAGTACAAAATTAAGCATAAATACCTATCCAAAGAACGTGAAACAGTAAAAGTGATTAAATCCCTGATACGAAATATACTGAATTATAAGCTTTTTTTGCCGTATTAATTGTTCAAAGACAAAATTCACCGCAAGCGGCTGCGGCGCGGCGATGCCCGCCTGCGGCTTGAGTGTGGCGAGCGCCTCGCGCGCCGCCGTCACCTCCTTGGTGAGGCGCGCGATCACGCGGCACGCCGCGTCGTGCTGGTACAGCGCGTGGCTCAGCTCCTGTGCACACACACGACTGACAGTATAACTCGCACAAGTTAACTAGGCACCTCGCTACGATGATACAGCGAGATATGGCGGCGACGAAAGCCAAAGCAGTAGATATTGATAGAGTCAGATGACGGGAGGGAAAGCGGATTCCTGGCAAGTGCGAAGCTGATTTCTGCATGTGATACTTTGTCAGCTTAAAAGAAGGCGTCAAGATGACTTCCTCATGAATGATGCACTGATGCACCTCGTAATACATAATATTTCAACTAATACTATATATATAACTATAATACTACTATACAACTGGCTGAAACTCGTGTTTTCTGGCGAAACGATTGTCGATGACTCTAGAAAACAGCTTACAGACTATAATTTTTAAGAAAGGTCTTATTTCCCTTCTTAAAAAAGACTACAACCGACCTGCTTCACGCCTCTGGAGTTCTCTCATTACGAATGACGGAGTTAAAAAGTTTCTACATTGTCAGCAGGACAGGAGCTCCTCCTGTCCTTAGGAGTTCTACAGTGACTCCGTCGTCACCAGGGGCTTTCCCATTATTAAGCTGTTTTAATCTCGTCTTGGCTGACATCAGGCAGGTCGTCACTGAAGTGTCGCGTCAGAGTGGCTCTCAGATCGTGATCGTCTCGCTTAGGACGAAGAGCATGTGCAGTGTACAATCGGCCATAGAAGTCCTCGATCTTGGCGAGAATCTCCGGCCTTGATAGTACAGTTCCC
>DWTO01002034.1:0-14783 GCA_018244755.1 Jemadia pseudognetus
ATTATGGCCGTGTTATTTAAAGGAAATTTAATATAAGAGAAATCAGTTCATTTTTTGGGTATAATTTTTAGGGTTATATAAACGGAATATATGATAAGATTTTCTTTTACATTTATAATTTCCAGTGATATTTAAATGAAAATTAATGTAAGGAAACAGAATTGACTGGGTTGACTGGTAGAGAATGCCATCAGGCATTAAGTCCGCCCTTTGTACTCGTAACTTAGTTATAGGCAAGCAATAAGGGATAAATAAATAATGATAAATATTTATTCTGATTAGAATTATTAGTGAATATTAACAATATTTTGTGCTGTTTATCTGTTACATACATACCATACACACATTCAATCGTTTTATCTCTAATATTATCACTATTCGTGAAATTAATAATATTAATAGTGTTTGCAAAAAAATACCTTGAGACACAACACATGGCAATTCAATCCTTGTGTTATTAAAACCCAACGGTTGATATACTATATACGGTTGATATACATATTTACGTATAAATATATAATTATATTGATATTTTTGTAACCCACACAAAAAATACTTGTGCTCATCGCACAAATATTTGTTATGGGTGGGAATTGAACCCACGGCCCCTGACTCGATACTCAGTTCCGATAACCCCATATGAGACCTGTGTCGGCGATATAATAATCACCACAGTTCTAAGGTCAGCCACATTTATCATTGCAAAATGCCTACAAGTCATCCGTTAATATATCTTAAACGTGTTAACAGAACTATTTGAATTCCAAACCAACAGCCAAAGAGCAAAAAATAACTATAAAATAAATAGAAACAAAAACATTTGTTTGGCTCAGTGGAACATTGTAGACGTATACAGGGATGTTGTATAAGAACGGATAACAAAATCGAGTGTTGAACTTCGTGGATCAGCGTTAAAGTTGCTAGTATAGTCGCGATCACGGATGAGTAACAGAGGATGAAGTATTGATCAGTGAAACAGGCAACAACATCAACGAGCCAATGAGTATGAAGGCTCAATGAGTACAGTGAGTAAAATATACAGGCATTCGAATTAATGCTTTGTATAAATAGACGGTACACAAAAACAAAAAATAGTACTTATTAAGGCGTGTTTAAATGTTAACTTAGTTTTAATATACGTAAAATCACCTCTGTAATCCCCGAAGAGGTAGGCAGAGGAGTGTAGTACACTCCTATGTTTCGCCAGTTACGTTTACGTCCCACTATGGAATAGGCGAACCTACTGCCATACACTGAGCACAAATCCAAATTCTGAATAAGGTACTACTAGAAATTTTTACTAGAAAATCTAAGTTAGATCTAAGTTTAATATCTAGATTTTAAATCCAATAAAATAACCGACCCGGGGTTTGAATCCATGACCTCTCGACCAATCCCGCCTAGTTGGTCGAGTAATATAATTGTATAAATAACGCCGTAATATAATTGTACAAATTATGTAAACACATTTAGTTATTGCGCGTTGGAATTTTACTCGTAGTGATAACACTCAACATTTATAGATAGCTTTATCTGTTTATGTATAAAATAGAGATTTATTATAAATACATCATATTCTTACGTCAGATCCCCTATGGGTAGCAGCGAGTACATAACTAATTAAATATTAATTAATATTGTGATAATGAAATTTATGCTTTAATAAAATAACATTTAAAACATTTTAACAGATTAATATTCAATCTAGAATGTATTTAACGAAAAAGTATTCCGTAAATAATGCGCCTTCATATGAGCCGAGGACCCATAGCGTGTGTGTCTGAATTCTAACCTACTAAGGTTTATTAGATATAGTTATTGTGTCAGTAACTATAAAAGCTTTTCGACAAAGGAAACAATAAAAACTGCATTTATAAAGTGCATTTCATTTATAAACATTTATAAACTAATTCATGATTTTTTATAATATTACATAATTATAATGACGTACTGCATTAAGCTCTTTTCTTAATTCACGATAGGGACGTAGAACGTAGGCAATTAGACGTGCAATTACAATATACTGCCTACCTCTTCGGGGATTATAGGCGCCATATCACATGTTATGCATGCTATAATAACACAATTTGATGATCCTCCCTAACCAATTAGCGTGAAACTGTTACAACTAAGTTTCAAAGTGTCTCTATATGTAAATCTATGCGAGTACATGGTACTGACGTAATTATTGCTACACAATTATACAGTACATAATTGTGATTCGAATTTGTACAACTAACATTGCGACTCTGTATAAAGAATCATATGTTAGTTATGTAAAAATTTTACGTATATATTTTTATACCAGGATTTAACGCTTTATCTTATAATTAAATCGTTATTAATCACAATGACTTGATGTCCCTGTTATTATGATTCGCTTGAGGCCACGATGCAACGGCAGGTTGTAAACGATTTGGTAACTTAGGTAACGTCAGACGCAGTTGGCTTTTCGACGAGCCGCGAAACAGCTAATTTCATGAGCATTTTCGTGTTTTAGAGGGTTTATTAAAGTGATGGTTTTATGTATTTTAGGATGTAATTATTATTATTGACTGACTCGTTGGAGGAGACTATCGATCGAAAGGTCCTGGGTTCTAATCGCGGGTCGTGTATTTTTGGACTTTTCGTACTAGTTTTTTTTTTCAAATTTATTGTAGTGGCTCTCAGCCTGGATTTATTCCCGGTGTATGGCTCATCGCTCATCACGTATTCCATGACGGGAAGTAGACGAAATTGGTGTAACGTCAGTGTACTACACTCCTCTGCCTGCCTCTTCGGAGAACACAGGCGCGATGTTACGTTTTTACATTAGTTTTTATATCGGTTTTAAATGTACCTGAACACGTGTTAGTTAAAAATCCGTATCTCTATAGTTTGTAAAGTTATGTATTAGTCCTCGATAATCATATCTACTTAGGTACATACTTTACATATTTTACTAAATACTAGTAATATTTATGTATATAATAGAGAGTATGCTTTATATTTACACAAAGTATTTTATTACTATGTTTGGTTAAAGCCAGAGATTGTTCAAGCACGTTCTGCAATTTATAAAAGAATTTATAAAGGATACGCTTTAAGCGCCAAGCAGGAAAATCAAGCATTCGGGTTAGTAGTTTATATTTGACGGGTACATCCTATTTGGCGGAAACATTGTTGGCAAGACAGCGGCACTTTGTAACGGCAATTTTATTATACTTTAAAACGCAATAAGGTTGAAATCTTGATAGGGCCGGTGGAGATCGATACACGTATTTTAATTATGAGTAGCCGGCTAATTTACCTCTAGGGAAAAAGGGAGGGTTTTCATTGAAACGTCAAGCGAAATTGATGGGCTAGCCGTGTCGTGGCTATTGGACGAAGGGGTCGTAGTAGCGGCTCACGTCAGTCGAACGTCCGGAGTCAGTGTGGCCACACGCCCGCGGTCGGCGGACACGTCCCGCCACGCGTTGTCCACGTGACACCTGTCGCTTGCGCACTCGCCCCCCTCCAGATATGTCTTGTGTCATTCGCTGTTTGCATTAAATGGAACGTGACATTTGGGAACGGCTCGGGGCTTTAGTTGAAACTTTTATTAGTTGTAGAATGTGTTCGCGTGTACGTTTCATATGTACGAAGCAGTGAGTTTTCGTGTTGTTTGTTTTTTGTTTACGCAATACGCAACCAACGGTAAATTTACAATTTGCCACGTAACTTGTCGAGTGTGTAACGAACATGTGAAAACAAGTAGTGTCAGAAGTGACAATGACTTTTTATGCTGAACTAGTTAACGGATTTTTTGTGTGATTATTTTCATTGAAATTATGAACATGTCGCCGCCAGCGTTCGGATTCTTGTTGCTGATGTTGCCGCTACCCTCGTGGACCACCTCGGATAATATAGGTCGGTGGATTTATCGCAACCGTCATTACTGAAGGTGTTCATTACGTTGGTAACGAGCCACTTGATATAAACGGCCTTTCAGACGTAATGGAATATATTGTAATGTTACATATGTATACATGTTAATATGCTTTGTTTTAGTATTGTTCAGGGCTTAGATTAAGGTTAGGTGTAGTAATCAATAATTCAGATACATTTTTTATTTGCTTATTGATTTATATGTATACTTTATATAAGTATATTTCTTCTTTTTTCCAAATATTTATTGCTTTCAAACATACCGTTAGTCGATACATTTTAAGTTATAGTATTTGGCTATTTTATTTCTTTTAAACTTTGTTTTTTACTTTTCTGTATAGTCCACTGCATTTTTAATGGTTAGTTTTTCGACAATATTACGTGTTTTACATGAAATAAAGTTTTATAGTACCGTTAAAAAGGCTTCAGATTTTTTGTGCCTTTAAAAAGGACGTGAACGTTGCTGAAAAGGATGATATAACATTCGATGTAATTGTATTAGTATTTCATTCTGGAAATCATAATCATATTACAGGGGCTCAACCGTACGGCTAATTCAATTCTATGTGAATTTATTAAACAATCAACCCTATTTTGTAGGTATTAAGGATTCGTTTTGAATAACATACTTTGACATATAGTTAATGTTTTCATTGTCTACGTGTATTTATTTAGTATTTATTGTACTTTTAAAAGTAACCGCTTCTTTATAGATTTTTAGGTTGGGTGCAACTGTTTTTTTAAATTCTGGTTGATTTTTATTGAAATTCAGCACGATATTATATGGTGGAATTTTACAAATTATTACAAATTAAATGTGGTGTTTGTGAATTACAAAATGTACCTCAATCATTTCACATGGGACAACAATAAACACCCACTTGCACTGTACACGATTAAGTTCAATATAAAACAGGGTTGTAAAACAAGAATGTTTTTGGCGCGAACACATTTCATATGAGCGCTTTGAAACCTTTCGTTCCGCGCTTTCATTAAACGGCTAAACCCACCACTTCAACAATATTTCATTGAATGAAACCTGCAATTTAAGCTTTAAAGCACAAACGTGAAAAGTCGAGTTTATTTCAGTATACGTTCCTGCGAATGCATATAATTTTATTCCAGCGCAGGTGTTTAAATATACCCGCGTTCGTCACTGTGAACTCGCGTGTTTTGTAAAGGTAGCGGTGAGTTTCACAAATCGTTTACTTTTTTGCCCTTTGTTTTATACCTCCGTTTGTTTTGTCTCATGAAATGTTACGTCTGTATTTCTGCGAGAGGATTGCCAGAAGAGGATAGCACTCTGTCGCGTTTCATTAGTTATGCGTTCCGTCGTACTATGGAGTGAGATAGATTCAATTTCTTAATTAGTTTTTTTGCTTTGCATAGTTTATTGATACGAAGGCTAATTAGTAAATTTCATTGTCACTTGTATTCTTAGCTTGGCATAGGTTATAGATGTGAAGGTTCCAGGTGTAAATGCAGGTGCAAAAAACTTTAGCTTGACCAAATAGGTCATACACGGGCTGATAATGGAGTTAGCAATCCCCAAAGCCGATAACCGAGGTCTATTTGTATATGGAGAGATATTTCGTACTTTGTACCCTCAACCCACCCCATACGGGACAGGTTGTGGCGATATAGTGATAATAAGAAACGCAAAAAATAGAAGTGGATTTTCTATAATCCGTAACAATAAACGTCTGCGAAGTATTCCCAGAATTGGAAAACGGAAGGAGCTTGCTACGAGTCTACAATAAAGGCTACGCGGGCTACGACAAAACCTCTCGAGCTACGGCGTAGCTTTATAAGGAATTAATCCATTGAAAGCTACGACAGTGCCACAAATAGATTTAGAAATAAAATATCATTTTTAAGACGTATAAAATAGAATAAGTTACATTGGGAGAGATTGAGATTTTGCCGAAGCACTATGACACGGGCTTCTCTGTGCTCTCTGCCTACCTCGAAGGGACCTGGCGTGAGGATATGTATGTTTGTATGTATGTATAAAATAGAGTAACATTAAAATAATAACTTGCATAATAACTTGCATATGCATATTCACGCGAACAGTGTTACTAATTTATTATTATCACGAGAGGGTAGGCAGAGAGCACCAAGAGCCAAACATCTTTATCTAGAGAGATTTTGTTTGTGTACATGTTTTCTCAAATTATATATTCCCGTATATTTTGTACTGTAATGTTATCCAAATTAGTCGCAGTAACGGGTAGATATAATTTTCGGCATCTGTTCTCATTCCCAGAAGGCAAGATTCAGCTTTTTGCTGTAGTCCGCTTTGAGAGTAGAATTTTATCTCACCTATCTAACAAAAACATTCAATATTGAAAGTCACCACAAAAACATTTCTCTATAATATAATCTCGAAATACTTCAATATATACAGATATAGCCTTTCAGATCATAACACACCATATTATTACGTAACTTTATCGTACATTCAAACATCGCGTAATCTCACTCGGTCTCATAACCGGGTTACTGAAGCAATTTGCTTAATAAATCCCGACCGATATCCTCCTTAATTTCAATCAACGTATATTATATAGAGTCGTTGCTACTAACATGATTTAGTCACGGCATGGAAGGGGGCTAAATTCAAAGTTGTCACGTTTTTAATTATGGTGGGCGTGGGCGAGGCCGGCGGCACACGCGCGACCTCTTTGTACTGAGCCTGAAATTCATCAATAACCATTATTTTAGTACACTTATCGCGCAAAATGGGCAAGACTATGATGGCACACTTAAATATTATTATTAATATTATTGTTGTTATTATAACGTCATGCAATTCTTTTACAGGGTAGGCAGAGAAATGTTAAATGTCTCTGTTATTCAAGACCTGCCCTGCTTTTTGTACATTTGCTGCTTTCTTCGAAGGCTTCTGTCTGGCCCCGTCAGAGGGGAATTTGTAACAAAATAAAATGGTATTACAGTAAACGTGCCCATTTGTAGGCCGCAAAATAATTTATCATCCGTCACGCGAGATCGCAGATGCTGCGCTGTCACAGAAACAAATGTAGTCGTGATGAGATCGTGGGGTCCGGTGACCTTGGATCTTTACATCTGGAGACTACTATTAAGCTTCTTTACCAGGTGCTAAAGAGTTATTATATCAAGATGTAACTTATTGTAATTCTACTACAGCCATGGTCAATATACTTTTTATATATTTAACCTGGCCAACAGGCAAACAGGTGATATGATGGTACGTGGTGAATGTCACTTCTGTACATCTGCACCACCCGAGGAGGGCAATGCATTCCTGGCTTTTAAGGAGAAGCGCCAAGAGAGATCTTTTTGCGCTTCTCTTAAAGAACCCCGTGTCATAGACCTTCGGGAAAAACTTAATTTTACTCTATGTGTATATGTCTAGGGACTAAAAACTTAAAATAAATGCGATTTGACTTCAAATTTAGAATAAATTATTTTAGGCTGTTTTGAAAGAAAACATAGATTTAATAATTCATAAAACGTGTAGATATGGTGATAAAATCCTAATATGTGCCCAATATATTATTATAATTCTTTAATAATATCTTTAAGGTTCATTGTCTAGATAATAAACTTATATTTGTAACGTGCGTTTCATTATCTAATATAACATCACGCTGGTATTTTCTCGAAGAGGTAGACAGGGGTATAGTACACCCGCTTATTATCAGAAATGTTATGCCCACTATGGAGTCCATACTTGTGTTATTTTGGCATATTAATGTATGTTTCATCATCATCATCATCAGCCTATTTCAGTCCACTGCTGGACATAGGCCTCCCCCAAAGAGCGCCATCGCGCCCTGTCTTCATGTATGTTTATTTTATATTATTATTTTATATTATTTGTATACCTTATTACGACTGGCAAGTTAATGCATTGGCCAGCCTATCTGTGTCCACTGCTGGACAAATCATTCCCTAATATTATTGTTTTCCATAATCCCTACGGGACAATCGATCTGGGGACCGGAAAACGGACTCGTAAAAAATAAATATTCAAAAAGTACATTCGAAAAACGACTTTTTTATATTCTGCCCTATATTATATGCGAACATCCGATGTGTGTACTAAAACAAACGTATAATAGTTAATTTAAAAGTCATGAAAGTTTGTGAACATACTTGTTCTCAGCGCTGTCGCTTGCTTACCGAAGGAATTGAGGGATTTTACCGTCGCAAAAAGTATTGCATATTTTGAAGCTGATAATAAGTTATTAACACACCAAGTTTGATAGAGTCCACTTTTTCCCTCTGTGAGGTACGCGAACAATCAAAAATACAGACAGACACAGGACATGTCAGTTATTATAGTTATGAAAATTGTATTTTGCACTTATTCTAATATGTCAAGCGGTAATTGTATTTTTTCAAAAATATTTCACATACAGTCTTACATTACGGACGTTCAGAGATGTAGATACAGAAAGGATACTTGTGTTCGTTACTCTCATATTAGTGCTGGGTCGCAATCGAACCCACAACCGTTGGCTCTGTAGTCAGTTTCCCTAATCACTGCCTGCTAATGACCCGTACAGTGTTTGAAAATAAAACTCACTCAAGTCCTAAAACTTACATCGTCGTTCTCTTTAATTACAGTAAAAACCTTGTGATATTGTATTATTGTTCATGTAAATTATCTTCAATGATAAAAGCTGTTGTTATACAAAGAAAATTCGATATCCTAGAAAAAAAAACAATTATACACCCTTAATAAAACGCCCGAAGACAATCCAGACAAAAACGTATATATATAAAAAAACAGCTAGAACAACAGGAAAATATAATTAAGTATGTTGATAAATGATAACATATAGTTACTTATTACATATTTGCACTGTATGTTGGTCTAGAGATTATTAATAGTATGAGGCCGGAAGTCAAACAATATACGCCAACTCCCCTCCCTACCCGGATCTCTTGATAACGATAGTCCGTTAACGTAGTAACCTACGGACTGTATAATAATTAGTCGTAAATAAAATAAATTTCTGAAATATTATATTTTACTGAAAAAATTAAAAACACCCTCTTAAAATCTCGGTCAGTTTTTGGCGATGCCAAAAAATGTTATTGGGAACAATTAAAGAAAAACTTATTACCTTATGAAATCTTATTACGGTCTTCATTATCTGTTGTTCTTGTTATTATATTTATCTATTGTTATTCCATCGTCATACTTAGGAAGTTTGCGACGCACCGAGTGGAAACTTTCTAGTCTTATACTCCTGACGTGCTTTATTCCACGTTGTGGTATTGGAGGCTCTTGTCTTTTTTATACTAAAGGGCAAGGCACAGGGCCTACCTGGTAAGTGGTTACTAATACCTAGATACATTTACAACGAGGTTACCTGTGTGTTGCCCGCCTTGGGGGAGTTTCTGACTCCCAGGATCACAGCTGGAACACGTCTATAGACATTTGGCAGTTGGCTCCAGAGGCTGGTAGCTAGCTAAGCAGATCCCAAGTACAATCTCACCACCATGCATTTCTCAGGTTTGTTCTGACACCCCAACAGTACATCTGATCCATTTGTTTATTCATGTAAAATTGTATCAGGTTTCCTTATTGAATGTAATAAATTTACATTAGAAAAACTTGGTCTAGCTCGCAAGTGTGGTTTTGTTCTTGTAGAAACACTTGTCGAATTGAACTATGTACTCTATACTGAAAGCTTTTCATTGTCGTCGAGAACAAATCTGGGACATCAACTTGTATTATAAGTACTATTTTATTTATTTATTTCTGATCTTGTAAAGCTTAAAACTAAGTGGTAACTCAATTCTGAATTATTCAAGACGAAAGTTAATAGGCACATTTTAGGTAAGCTTGCTAGATTCACGACTATATCCTGCCCACTACCTGGCGAAATACATCATAGGTTACATAGGTATAAGATCACATTTTTAAAGTATATTTGATTATTTATGTAATTATGTATGCTTATATAACTCAAGAACGTTTTGAAAAGAAGAAGGAAGGAACTCTTGTCTGCTCAGTAACGAATATCTTTAATCGAAAACCATTGTCGTTGGTATTGAAAATATCGGCAATTTTAAAATGGATGTATTACATTATTATTATTGCAACGCCCTTAGGTGTGCCAGTGCTAGGCAGAGGATGCCAAGTCTATAACACTTCACATCCTTACAGACCTGACTTTTTTTCTACACGCGTAATATTTAAATTGAAGAATTGGATAATAAGTGGCTGCCTCGTTGGTCAAGTGTATACGATCGCGACTGCTGATCGATAGGTCCTGGATTTAAGTCCCGGGTAAGATACTATTGGATTTTCTCAATTAGAATTTCTAGTAGTGGCAGGGAGACTAATTTGTACCCGATGTAGGGTAATGAATCTATTCCATGATGGGATGTAAACGTAACTGGTGAAACGTTGTAGTGCACTAAGCTCCTCTGCCTACCTTTTCGGGGACAATAAGCGTGATGTTAAGTAAAATAATGGAAATTTCAATTAGATTAATATAATTAAAATGGAATAAAATGTTTTGGCAGAATAAACATTAGGTTCTAATTGTTTCTAATGTCACAATTTATCTGCTAAAATTTCAATGTACTCGTAATAATCTATGCGGATGTGATGATGGTAGCAGGCGTATCCTCCACAAATGTGTTGTTAAGTAGATAAGATGTGAATTTTATGAACATTTAATTTTAATAGTAACAAATACAAAAGAAAATATTCCCGATTTCGGCTCCAACTTACATAGCTACGTCCGTTCCAAAGCAGAGTCGGGAGTCATTATGAAAACGGTCGGCAGATAAGTGCGAATGGCAGTTTAAAGTCTCATTACCTGAAGCCCTTTCGATTAGCGAACATCGTATTTTTTTGCGAACGGTACTTGTGCAGTTTCTAACGACGTCAACGAGAGGATGGGAATGCTGTTTGTTTTCTGTTTACGATCGATGTGAGAGAGCTTATAATAATAATAAAGTGAGGAATTCGGTGGTGAGCGTCATAGAATATACAACATAAAGTCCATAATAAGGTGATTGTGTAATTTTATGTATTCCTATTAGTATATTGCTTATTTCTTTTGTATATTTTACATGTTTTAAAATTACAATTACATAAACGGAATAACTTGTAATATGAATATATATTTTTACATGGATACAATAATGTACATATGTCTGTAATAAATAATGACTTAAACATTGTTTCAATGTTTATATATTATAATATACACTGTCTAATGAATTCAATTAATAAGAAAACACGGAAATATGAGTTCGCGTCTAAATACGGGTACACTCAACCACCCCTTATTTTCGACGCCGCGATATATACGCCACGTACATCCACATATATTAGTATTTATGGGGGTTGTCATTATCTCTGTTAAGTAAGAAGACGCCCAAAGGTCATATTTGTGTTAGTTTTCTCTCTCGTGGCCCGCTACGCTTGTTAATATTATCCTCTTGACACACGTGTATACGACTATAAACATTTTTGCTTTTGAAGTAGAAATAAAATTACCTCTATTCCCTATTGCGATGAAATTGTATGTCGGATTTTAAAGTACATTAAAATGATGTTATGTAAATTGATAATATGGATTTGTGGCGGATGTATGGCGATAGGCACATCCTCTATTTCTTGGAGGGATTTTAATATTGGGCCATCAGAGGATACTGTACAGTTTTGCGTATACCTTAAATAATAAAGATATGTGTATGATCCATATCGGTAAAAACGTCTCAAACTCTTTTAGGACTATATGTGCATATTTAAATAGTTTTTGATGTGAAGAGATTAGGAGATAGCAGTCACTGGAGCCTATGGATATCTGTAACCGATCTTGAATATAGCAATAGGAATATAGGAAAAGGCATTATTGTCAGTATTACTTATTGATAGGACTATTAATTACTGTTTAACTTTGAAGTGTACAACTATGATTAATCCCTATATTTTACGATACTTTTATATCCACCTAGCAGGCCTATAGGTTGGGTGATACTTTTTAATAAACCTTTAAAGGCTTCGAAGGGCGTTTTAAGCAGTTGTTCCCGGCTGTTATCATTTGCTCGTTAAGCCTTATTGAAGGAATTTAGGGCGCTCTAAAAGCTTGGGGCTTTCAGGACGATAGATAGGTAAGCCATTAAACTAAATTGGCCACTAACGAGCTATTTGATTATTGAATGTGAATCGATGGTATTGGGTGTTCCGCATAATGTGACTTCTGAGAGGTTATACCTATAATACGTCATGAGCGAACGAGCTACGATGTCCAAAATATTTGTTCTATTTGCCTGAATAGTCGGTCGTTTTGGTTGCAAGCGCCACTGCCGATCGGGAGGACGTTTTAAATCCTGGGCACCATTGGATTTTAATAATTTAGATTTTCTAAATTAGATAATAGTGGCTCGGAGTCTACAATTGTACCCCGTGTATGGCAATAGGCATACCCCCTATTTAATGGTGGGGCATATAACATTACGGATGAATTGTTGTATTGCACTGTACTCTTCTGCCTACCTCTTATGCTGAGATGCTTGTGCTTATATTAATTTAATATACGTTAATATAATGTATGTAATATTAGCAACATTGCATAGACTGACTCGAACGTAGAAAATTAAGGTTATTTTGTAACTTCACAGCCGTTGCCCGGGTAACGACCTTCATTCGCGTCGGTGAGTGACCTTGAACAAGGATTTTGTTTTTTCAAACTGAAATATTTTATTATATACGCTGCTCCTTACTGTTAAGGAGGTACCGGGAAACTTATAGACAAAAATATTCTACTGCTGTAAAGTTTCCGTACATTATAGATGGGTGTTCATCATATATTTTACTCGCTGTCAAATAGACGAGTCGTTAATTTGTTCAAATATTTTTATTACGACTTCCTAAAGACCCTTTAGATTTATCACTTTCCGTACCTTGGAGACATTGGAGCGTTCCGTTTCACAGACAATTTGGAAGCCGTAATATTTTTTCCGTTGGATGTCAATTTAAGTTTTCTTTCGTGTCAATTTTGATTTGTCTCCCTTCAGGGAGCAGGTACAGTAACGGCGAAACATATCTGGACACACCAAATAATGACGTCATGAGAACTTTTTAAAGTCGAAATTGAAACGAATACTTGACAAGGAAGTTTTTTTATTCTTCACATAAAATGATCTCGTTAAATATATTTATAAAGATAGATATATTTAGCAGTCAGTATACGCTGTGAATCCCGTAAGGGACTTGGATGGACAACTATCATCGTCATGACAATCGGTTGTCTTTTAGTCCTTCTGGCTTCTACCAGGTGGCACGGTTTGTCAAGATTGTTCAACAGTAATCGTTATATCTCTCGTTCCTGTGGGATTTGTGGGATTAAAACTATCCTATGTTTTTTCTCGGGTTTCAAACTATCTGTATATAAAATTTCATCCAAATCGGTTTTTTGGTATAGGCTTGAAGAAGAGACAGACAGACAGACAGAATTACTTTCGCATTTATAATATTAGTAATGATTACTACCACCGATACAGAATAACGTTTCGTTTCTACAGAATCAACGATTAATTAGAAAGAAATAAAGAAAGAAAAAAGAAAGAAAGAAAAAGAAAGAAAGAAAAAGAAAGAAAGAAAATATGTTTATTTTACGTGATACGCAGTTGCATATAACATAAAAAGAGATACAACAATTAAAAAATAGTATAGTGATATAAAAGTACATAAAAAACAATGCAAAATAAAAAATACAATAAAATAACCAAAATCAAGAGCATTATAAAAACGTTGGTCTGTGCTGCAACCGCGTGCACCGCGGTACGAACAACAAGGTATGGACTCAGCTAAGCCGCGAGCAGAGTCACGGCAGTGGTTTTCAGTCCGCACCCCGTTGCGAGGTAAATCGGACTCGGTAATTAGTCAAGAACACAATAGTATTTTATCAGTCTCATTTGCGACTGCTCAATTTAATATTAAAACTATTGTTCCGTATAGGCAGCTGGTATATTCAAAATAATAAGGCGAGCGTGATTTCTCTGTGGCGGCGTATTTCCAAGTGAGGGGGAAGGGGGGCTGTACCGACGCGGCGCGATGCGAACAAGTTTTGTCGTGCACAACTATTAAATATGATGCAACAGGAACAAAAGTTATACATATAATAAAATGATTGCATTTGTTGTAATAAACAATGAAGTAGTTGTTGTATACTTATGTATCAGTCGCGGTCTGAAGATTATAATCAATGACATAGATAATGCATGTCGCCATGTGAGTTAAAATGTTGAACAGGTTACAGATGCACTCACCCCACGTTACAAACTAAGAAACGTTACAAATAAAAACATTTTTTTGCGGAAAACATTCGATAAAATTAAACGTTGGTCGTGAGACTAATCAATAGATACAGAAGGAACAAAAAATCAAAATCTTACATTTCTTGGGACTAACCTTTCCAATAAAGTCAAAGAAGTTGAATGCCGACATGAGAACAACGGGCATCCAGGATCCAAGACGGCAGGAGGGCACCTCGGAGGCGATGCCGGGATACAGGCTGAGGGTGGTGAAGTAGACGAGCCCGATGGACACCATGTAGGGGTAGATAGCGCGCGCCACGGCCCAGCGCGCCTGCACCGAGCCTACCACAGTCGCACTCGCTGTCAGCGTACGTCCGTGCCCATCGGAGCACAGAACGGGTAACAAAGTTTACTTGGAAGCACCATTAACCGTTGGAAGGACTTTTTATAACTAACTAACTCTGCACTGTCGCCTACACTGTTCATCCTGCATATAAATGACATGTTGTTGCAAACTAGCAGCATTCATTGCTATGCGGAAGACAGTACCGGCGACGCATTTTATACAAGTCGTGCAGGTGCCTCTCGGACACTTG
>DWTO01002035.1:0-14774 GCA_018244755.1 Jemadia pseudognetus
CGGCGCCTGCTGGTGTGCGGCCACCGCTCGGGCGCCGCCCAGCTGTGGGACGTGACGGCGCCCGTGGAGCGAGCGGCGCGCGCGGCCGCGCCCGCCGCCGGCAACGGTGCGCCGCTTACCATATGTGGCACTCGCTGCCCCTCGTCCTCGTGCACCTCGCGAGACACCTGGCCTTAATAGCAGCGCCATCTATACATCCTTTTTAGATACTAAAGGATATAATATTAATTTTTTTATTATTTATAATTTTTTAAAGTATGGAATAGAATTTCAAGAAATTAAAAATAAAACATACATTAATGGTTATTCTTTGCATAATATATCTTAATTTATCTCCAACGTCAACTCTGAATACTCAATCAACGGTGTTTGCAGGCGAAGGCGACGAGTCCCCGGTGCCGGACGGCGGGCCGACCCCGGACGAGCTGGTGCGGCTGCTGTCCGCCTGCGACCTGGACGCCACGCCCGTGCCCGTCATCCTGCCGCAGTCCCCCAACCGCCCCATACAGGCGCCCTGAAGCGCAGCCTTCTGTGGGGCTTTCGCAAGGCTCTATTCGTTCATACTCAACGACCCCGACGTCTAATCTGTCCCATTGTATGATTGTGTCGCGGTGATAATTAACGCAATTTAAATAACATACGCTCATAGTCACAAAAATTATGTCTACATGTCAATTGACTCCAAAAAAGTTTTTTTTTTGAGTCTTTACTGGAGATGCACTAAAACTCAGTTACTCGGTACTAAAAATCTTACCTGGTCGACTGTGATTGCGTTCATTAGTTCGATATTTCGTCACAAATTGTATAAAACCTCTGGGACGAGTTTATGGCATAAAAGTTTTCAGTGATAATTTTTTTGTAAGGATATGCCATTTGGCTATGACATATGCAGCAAACATATCACCAGAATAGGAGTGTATTAAAATATGAAGTAAAATTACATGTTAATATTACTGACATGAGTATTTTTGGTTTTTTTGTATGTAAATATAAAAAAACCAGTTATAACTCATGTCATTTTGTCACTTTTAATGTGACCGCTAGATGGCAATACTAGGATAAGGTCCGACATATTTTAAAGGTTTCGAGATTCTGTTATCATTAATGTTGATCATCATTATTGGTAATAGAAATTGTCAGCCTGTCTATATACATTTATATGGTATATAATTAGTGGTGATTACAGAATCTAAATAATCTATGAATTTGTCACAAGTTGAAGACACCTTTATGTAATCAATAAAATGAATTGATATCTTTATAATAAAACAAATGTTGCCAACTAAATAATGATTACTTTAACACGGCCATGTATTCAAATGAGGTACTTCTGTTCAAATCTGACAAATGTTTAATATTGTTTAAACATTATTTAGGCCCACTGTTGCCATTGTCATTAGGACCACTCATGTTTAAAGAAATACAAGTTAGAGAAATATACCTTAGTTGTCATTAAGTGTTCAATGATGAAAATTATAATGTGTCACCGAAATGTAAGAACCGATTTTTCTCTATATGTCCAGTAATTGCAGTGTTACTGTCTCCGAGATGATTTTGGTCGCAACGTGCTGAAACCCGCAGGTGACAAGTGACCTTATGTATAATACTCTTGAAATGTCTTAATATAATATATCAGTGTTTAAAAATATAGTAGTCCTTATCTCCGAAACATTTTTAGTAGAAATATATCGAAATAGATTGTAACTATTACTGTAATTGTGAATTGGAATATATCGTCTCGCAAAGACTGAACGGAAATTCGTTTCGGGGAACCGTTCACATTGATGTCACTTTTTTTAAATATATTCATTCATTCGCTTCGATCTTTCGCGTCGTGAATGATTCATTATATTAGTTCAATATCCGCCTAAGAATGAATTTTGTCACGTGAGATTTAATATATGTATTCAACGTTAAAATTTTTAATGTATTTTAATAGAATATTAAGTATTTACATTTTAATTATTCCTTTATTAGAAATCGTTCATTAAAGTGTTCTATCGCTCTTGCCGACAATGGAATGCACACGATTCCAATGTTTTGAATTTTTTGAATATTCAACCTTATTGAATAGCCCTTTATGTGGTGACGATATTATTATAACTATATATAAATATATTGTATATGGATTTAATTATATTAGTAATTGTTATCTTCAAAGGTAACGTGGCGGAATGCTTTTAAAAAAAGTTACAATTCTTATCAATTCTATCATATTTATTTGACGTATATTTATATTTCTACAAGACTGATTTCATTCACAAGCTCAATCATTAAAGGAAAAGATTCTAGAAAATTCTCTCTAGCTTTTATTTTTGAATATGAATGTTATACTCGTAAGTGGTTCGTAGTTTTACAAATGAAATCATTAGTGTAGTTGGAAGTGTTAAATGTAATTATTTTTTGTTATTGTACTTGATGTTATATATATGTAATAAATGAATTAAATTGAAATATTGATGGGTGTACATGGTATGTAATTATTCGCTATCGGTCTAAAGGTTCATACGCACTGGCTGTTCGGTTAAAGGTTTTAATAGAAGTCCATTCTTAAATATTATACATTTTAAAAAATTATTTGTAGAAAAAAGGTCTACATTCTAAAGATTATTTTTTCGTTGATATTTAGCCGATCCCATACCAAATATGGGAATTACCAAGTTTCAAAATGTTAAGTGATCCCATTAAAGTTGTGTGATTTTGACTTTGACTGCCTCATTGGTCGGGTGGTTGCTAATGAGACTGCCGATCGAGAGGTCCTAGATTATGTCCCCGGGTCGGGTAGTATTAGATTTTTCAAATTTAAATTTTCTAGTAGTGGCTCGGAGTCTGCATTGTGCCTTCTTGGGTCTTCTAACTTGTAATACGAAATAGTGGTTCGGTGTCGGCATGTGTAGCCAGTGTATGGCAATAGGCTCCTCTCTTACCTCTTCGGGGATTACAGAGGTGTTGCGTTCTTTACTGACTTTTAAACCGGTGACTTTCTTTGTGTCTTGTCAAAATGGATTTTATTTTTATGTACCTACCTTAATTTTTACTAATTTTCACTCGAGCATTTTGTTGTACACTTTATAATGACGTGAAAATTAATGTAGTAAATACATTTTGAATATCAGTAAATATACATTTATAATGCTTCAAATTGAAATTATTATATTATACAAATAAATAGTTTTGCATAACAAACTTCGCCTTAATATTTTTTTTCTATATGATCCTGATAATATCTCTTTTTGTTACATAAGTTGTTATAATGCAATTACTTTATTATATATCTCAGATCGGCCTGAACCAGCCTTCGAAAATACGCCGTAACACATGTCTTATAAGAGTTTATTCAATATATACAATAAAGTATATTTGATCAATAGCAATGCATAACTAAGCCAAGATAATCCATGGACATTGATAACAATAGAGTTAATCCAGTCATAATTAGTAAAAAAAATACAGCGAGTGTTTTCAGTATGATAGTGCGGTGAGCACAACAGAATACAATATAGGTACTATTTACTTATATTCAATAGAGAATACTAATAAGATTGGATGATCATCATCAGGCTATTGCAGTCCACTGCTGGACATTGCGATACCCTGAGCGGTTATGACCATAATCCCCACGTTGGGCACGCTGTTTGGGTATCGCAGAGGACGGTTTCTCGCACCGGGCACTCTGCTGCAAATAGGTAACTGTGCCTATTCGACGATAAGAACAATAATTAAAGACATAAGCTAGCTACGTTTCCGTACACACGTCCCGGGAGTCCAAGTGGGAAGAATGCGCAAGGAAACCAGACGCCATAATTAGATGGAAATAACAAAGCGGAAATAAGAATAATAAAAAGACTCCCGCTTTCGTCATTATCAGTCGCCATTATACTGGACACGGATCTGCTCTCGGTATGAGAAGTGTCAAGGCTATAATAATTATACATTTAAATTGACTGTTGAAGGAAACACTAATTCAACAAACTATAATAAATTGTCCTTATACCGAAACAGAACATTTTGTATGTATATTATATACATTTACCACTTCTTACAGTTAATATTGGTGTATTGTCCAGTACCTTCTACATAAAAATCTGATCAATATCAATAGATGTAATTAAGGAAAAACTTGCTTATTTGTTATTAAAAACTTTATTTCCGAAACACATTTCCTTACATCTAATCTGAAGGACAACACATTAGGAATCATTTTTTTAAATACTAACAAAGATACCCAAGTAATGTATACAAATGTTTGGCAGAATGAATTGTGCTGTGACTTGCCATTATAACCTTTTATATTGACATAATAATATATTGTAATAAACATGTCAAATTTGAAAATAGAATTACTCAATATTATGTTTTTGTATTGACAACTAAAAGATACTCGAGTCACTCTTTTTCATATCTTTAATATAACGTAAGACATATAAGCGAACACATTTAACGATTAAAACACAATGTGACTAGTAACAAATTAGTTTACAGTTACGTTTTATATACAGATGTAAAATTATTGTATATTAATATTATTTGCGAACATAAAACTTATGGCACATCAAAACACATTGTTTCTACGGCTGCGTTAAAAGAAAACTGAAATTGAAGTTGTTAATGTCGAATTTAAAATCGTCGCCTTTAAATGGTTTTGATAAATCAACGTGATCTCAATCGACTATCAAACTAGCAAAGACTTTCTATGGAACCATATTGACTCTATGATCTTCATAAATTGACATAAGATCAAGCCTGTCTTTCCCCAAAAGGGTAGACAGCAGTGTAGTAAGCACTTCCATTTTCATAAATTAAGTATTTCGAAAATTAATATTATTTTAACTGCAAGGAAAATTTCGATACTGTTAAGCATTTTGTGGTTATTATGTACGAGATAAAATTATGCACCGGTTTTATTGACCTGTTTTTCATAATAGTCAGGTCAGACTAGTTCCGAACTTATCTGAAGTCACCAAGAACTTTTAACAGGCTATAATTGTATAAGGTATCATGCAAAAACGTATGTGTGTTAAACCAGTATAAAATTTAATCATTTATGTTAACATATTAATTATATTAATTCGTGAATTATATCCAGTACAAGTTTTTGTTAAGTATCATACCTACATTAATAAATCAACTGTATATAAAGTGTTTCCTTACTGTTCGAGTGATGAACAGGGACATTTCCCTAAAAATACCGAGATTAAGTCGAGAACATTGTTAGATGAAGTAATAATGGTTATAGTAATACAGAAACAAAATATTAACTTTGCATGCAGCAAAATATACAAATTTACTAAAGGCGAATTGGTCTCATTTTATTCCACTACAAAACCAGTTCGCTAGACAATATATTACATGTAAATAGTTTAAACATTATCCTATAATATTGTTATAGCATCACACCAGGTCCACTAGGGTCTAGACAGAGAGCACCGAGTGCCTAATACATATAATCTATCCTTACAGACCTGACATGCGCTTCTGTTCATGTTATATTTATTTTACATTTATATATTTTTTAATTAACTACAGAGCTCCATAAACTTATAGAATTGACATAGATTTATTTACAATCGTTACCTATGAAGGCGGTGGAAGTATATTTCTGTTCAATATAAGGTCTTGCAAAGAATATTAAAAATAAAAAATACATGTCAAATACATACTGTCAGTCATATTACTTGGATATTAACTAATATAAATGGCTATTACTACCCACTGAGTAAGTATGTAAAAAAAGCCCAACTTAATAATACAATAATTACAAATTCTGATATTCCAAAGGCAAACTATTTTTAAGTCTATTGGAAGTATTAGTATAAGGTATTAAAATTACGGTATCAAAGCACCAGTCACTGAACTCAAAAAAACATTTCAATGCCATATTAAATGTGAGAGACATTATTTAAGTGTTATTATAACTTCAAACAGTTTTATGTGAAATGTGAGATTAATATCTATGAACTATAACTATTCTACACATTAAAAAAATCGTATACAGTGCAGATTAATAATTGTGCAAAAGCAATCTAAATTATTGGATTCAAATATTTTTCACTAAATGTAAAACCATATAGGTTTTTTGTTAAATTATGAACAATCCGTGCTCGATAACTAAGACCTTGGTGTTATATATAATATGTAGTATAACGTTATTTCTCAATGTAAATACAAATTATACTGTTGCTGACAATTTCTGAAGAGTCAATCGAAAAAATCTGACAATAGGTTCTTTTGCACACTGTACAGACACCACTGTGACGTGATCACGCAGGTCTCAAGAAATCGCGCACAGGTTGTACTTAGTGCACAGCCACACTAGTGTATTTTCGACGCTTAATATTCCAAAACAAGCGTAAACCTGGTAGAAAATTAGCTGGTGTCAAAGAGCTTTTACAGTGAGACAAATTATAAAAAAGCCAATCTATACTACTCTAATCTAAACTGACTGTAGGCGAATGATAAAGAAAAACCAATATTTATAAAGCCTAAGTATTTAATAAGTCAATTTACTGCATTTGCTATTGATACTGTCGTGCGTTTTCGTTCTACCTATATTTGTACAATTGATAATTATTTGTGCAGAGATTAAGTTTTAAAGCGAGCCTTATATTAATCTTGGTAAGATTATTATAGTATAACTGAGTTAGATTGTGAAATTATTGTAATTTCATTTCCATAACGCACAACTATATATATTTTTACATGTAAATCAATACTTTTAGAGTTTTGAATACTTAAAAATAAAATACTGTCAAAATGTTGACATAACAGTGTCAACAAGATTGTTTCAAAGTTTATACACAGTTTAAATAGAAATCTGATACCAGATTGCCCTAGTTTGCCATGGCTGATGTCATTCACCAAAAAGACTGCAAAAGTCTTCACTGATCTCCTCTATAAGTGATATTTTGTCTTGAGGTTTACAGACATGGTACCACTTCACCAAAAAAAGCGAGAATGCTCAGCAAAAGGTTTAGTTGCAAGATTTAGTGAATTTCTAGAGTAAAAACTAACTATATTAACATTGGGAGCTTAAACATTTAACTTTATAGCTTAATTAATTGTGTTAAATGATGCACCATTTCTAGGCAACAATGCTTTAACAGCACACTGCAGAATACGAGTCTACAAGACTAAGGGTTGACACAAGTTTACTACTCTACATACTCGATGTCGTTAAGTGGAGATACAGAAGTCAAACCAGTCTGTCAGCTATAACACCTTGAAGGCTGATTAACTTAATTATGGAAAATCTCATAGCAATTCCATACTACACACTAATAATTGGCGTTAAATGGTTAATTAATACGTAATTACAGGTAATGATAATGGTAGTGTCAACATTGGATTCAGTCATTAATACATTCATTAATCCGTTACACGAAGAAATGAATCGACATTTACATAATGTGTCCATTTCAAGTCTCCGATGAGTATAGTTTGTTGTCATACAATACCGGATCCGTGAGTGGGGTGAGCAGGTAGCACCACAGTATGAAACCAAGTATTAGGTTCCATAGAATCATTGCTCTCTGAACTGGCGGAAACTGGAATATCTCACCGAAATTCGGAAAACCCATGTGATTGCAGAATATGTGCGCCATTAACGGTGCCACAAAATGACCTGAAAAAAATATTTAAAGTGTTTATTGTTATTAAAAATGACACAAGCAAATACACTGTCTCAAAGGGCAGCCGATTTTGGTCACATCTATACAGATAAATAAAATTCGTGGCTCTGTTTCTAATATTAAAATCACCGCTTTTCACTAAATGCTTATGTATACACAGTACATATACCAAAATATTTTTTTTTACAATTTTCGTCTGTCCTGGCGAATCTCTGGAACAGCTGTACCGATTTTGACGGGACTTGCACTGGCAGATAGCTGATGTATTAAGGAAAAACTTAAGCTACTTTTATTTTAGAAATTTAGAATTCTACATGGGAGAAGTCGTGAGCACAGCTAGTATAAAATAAAATTTTTACACATTTCAGTAGTAAATTTTTACATCTCAAATGTTTTATGTAAGAGAATACTCAAGCATGGTCACAAAAAGGCTCCTCTAAGATCATAGTATAAAAAATTTGATGTAAGAACTACCCTCACAGCAATTTGGATATTATGTAGCAAAGTTTACTGATATGTATCATTGTAAAAATAAGGCTCAGGCAATTACAATTTTATATTCTGTAAAAAATTCTTTTGATTTTATATTTCAACACTCACCAGTACTTATAAAAAGATATGCTGAGTAAGCACCAAAAAGACTAGTATACAGGAACTGGAATGCTGGAAAAATGAATTACATTATTATAATAATATTGCATCAAATACATCTTAACTAAAATTAAAAGAGAAATACATGTTTCTGTTGCAGGATAACACATTATAATATATATATTATTAAGAACATGTTTATATTATTTATAATTCAGTGTTAAGAATAATTGATAAATTAAGACAACAAGGGATTAATTACACAGTTAAACAACTGCTATATATGTTAATATGAAGTAGTGTAAAAAAAGATCTCTTTGGAGTTCCATGCTGAAAAAGTGATGCTCAGGTGATTTTTCTAGACCATCTAAAAATACAAAGGACTGCTGGAGACTATTTGGACTCCAAATCTGGCTACATTACAAACATTACTTTTGCAGTGTTACATATGAGAAACTAGTCTTTTTACTTACACGAAAGTATCAAAGCAGATCTAAATTGAACTCCTGCCTTGACTTGCTCGAACAAATGGTGAAAATGAGCTGAAACATCAATTCATTTTATGGTTGTATGTATTCCATTTGAACTTACAGTGTAAGACACTATAAAATGATTTATATTTGAATCGGAACAGACATAATGAGAAAAAAAATTTAACAGCAACATAGTTCTATAAGTTGGGAGAATTTCCTTCTGTAAACCTTTATGTAGAAGACATGAATTTCAAATACATATCAACTTTAGAAACATAGTCCTGTAGATTCGATATTTGAATTAATAAATAATAATATATTATTAATTACATCTAACCATTGAGTTTTCATTCATGCATCTTATTTTCAAAGTTTTTCATGTACAGTCTATTCTATTACAAAAACACAAAATGATGAATGTGGAGGAGGCGCGGCAGGTATGTAAGGATAGAGCTATTTGGCACTCCGTGCTCTCTGCCTACCCTGCAAGGGACCTGGCGTGAGGATATATATATATATATACATATGTATATATGTACATATTTGATTTTTTTTAGAACAATGATTTGTTAATTGCAAACACATACATTAATTGTGATACATTGACTAAAGCAAAATTGAAACTATTATGACTTGACAAGTATTGTATGCAAATGAATTACGGGGAATATCGCTAACATCCAACTAACTACATTAAATTATACCAATATTTCCCCAAAAGGGTAGGCAGGGGAGTGTAGCCAAAAGATACAGTTCGTAAGCCGTAGATACCTCACTAAATGATGATCCGGTAGTAAGAAGTGGGCTACTGGATAACTACTAGTCTACCGCCATTCAAAGTGAAATATCATTTGTAACAGGCCAATTTTAAAACACAGTTTAATAGTTTTTTTACCTATGCCAAACAACAAAGGTCCCACAAACACAGCCGTCATGAGATTGAAGCACTGCATCAGCAGCGGCACCATGCAGGACCGGAACACCCACTCTTCACTCAGCGGGGCCATTAAGTGATTGCGCACCCACACCAAGTCTTGGGAGATTGTCAACCAATAGGCTGGTTCTGGAATATATATAAAAGTAAATGAAGACTTCAAATTAAATGTAAACAATTAAAATATAGGAAGTAACCTCTTCTGGGATTACTGGTGTGATGTTACATTTTTTTATGTTTACTTAAAGATATGAAATTTTAAAGTAATCATCCACCAGCACTCAAAGAATTAGACAGTGCACAAACTTCTAGGATATACTTTAAAGTATTTAAGATTTCAAATGAAATTGCTATATTTTAGAAGAAAATTGTTAGACTAGTAGGGACAATTTACTGCTTTATATTGATACTTTAGAATAAAATGATTTGTAATAACATACCCGAGTAAATATTCCAAATGCCAGCAAAAAATTGCATTGTTAGAGGGCCTAGAAAGAGAATGGCCGTCAGAATCAAAGGCAGTACTGCAGCTTTAAAAAATCCTGACAACCTGAGCCCCATATGCTCAAGTAGATCTGCTCTTCTCATAGTGGCTTCATTGAGAAACAATTGTGTGAAGAATGGGGCGAGTAGCATCATGCAGAAAACACTAAAGAACCTCCTTTTAATTGTTGTGGGATGATCTCTGTAATTGTAACATACTTTATAAAAGATTATGCGTACAGTTTCAAGTGATTAATGAATGTCAAATATGAGGGAGCACTGATTGTGATTACTCCAATTAAGCTAGATCCCTAAGAGCTGTTTGAATTGTAACTGTATCTTATAACACTAGAATTAACTTATGAAATCTTTTTTCCTTTAAAAATGGCATTTTATATGAACTCTTAGAAAGTCTTACGTACGTACATTTAAAAGGCTCTAGAATCAAGCAATTTCCTTCGACCTTACACTAACAGTTTAAATTACACTGCCAAATTTTAAGAATTTTGTAAATAACGTAAATACAGAAATTATGCTAAAAATTATAAGTATGTCGTTATTGTTTTTACGTCGTTACACTATTAAATGTAATTGATATCGTGAAATAACACTACGGAACAGTATTATTACCTGCCCAGAGATGATTTCCATACATACAAACTGCCGACATAACAAAAGGTTAAAAATATACATGCTACTATGGATAAAAGACAAGCATTATCTTCCGCAAACTCTCGCACACTCATTATGATTTCTCATTTAATAAATTTACTATTATGTCAAATAACAAAAATACAAGGAGGAAATTAAACGTAAGAAGGACTTTGTGAAGAAGTTCTCTATTTAGGTTTTAAGTTTCTGATAGACGTCGAAAAGTTGACGTATCGCGAAACAATATTCTGAATTTGACAAACTTTAAAGATGAGGAAACAAATTTTACAGCCAAGTTATTTTTAAATTGTATAATTTATTTGTGTGCAAATTACAAACCATACAAACTAAACTATATACATTAATGCCTTTTTCCTTTTTGTATCCAAATCCCCTAAATACTGAAAAACTCTAAATTTTTCAACGTCATGACATAACTATACAACCAAATCATACAATGTCATGTCGAAAAAAAACAAATTTTATTGGCAAATTTACAAAGTTCAAGTGAACTGTGAAGTTTAGTATAAGATTACAGCGTTTGGATGATCATTAATTGAAATTTATTTAGCAATAATGGGACGTAAACGTAACTAGTGAAACGTGGGAGTGTTCTATACACTCCTCTACCTACCTCTTCGGGAATAACAGGCGTAAAATTACTTATTCTATAATATTCCGCGATATATTAAGTATTCTAGAAACCTTTATTTAGTGTAGCTTTTGGATTGCGATTAAATTTTTTATTGTTAAAGTAGTAATTAAAAATGTAAGTAACAATGATAGGGAGACCGGGTTTAAATCCTAGCACGCACCTCTTAAAAATGTGCGCTTTAAGTTGAAATATCACGTGCTATTAAATTTGTGCCTCGTGCATGGCAATAGGCTCACCACCTATTCCATAGTGGGATGTAAACGTAACTGATGTAACGTGGAAGTGTACTACACTTTTCTGCCTATTTCTTCTGGGATAACAGGCGTGATGTTACGCTCTTACAGTTATTTCTACAGTTATATTCATCGAAGTTTAGTTTTTCTATTTTTAAACCATTTATAATTAATAATCCTCAATTTTGCTATGTCTTGAATAAAGTTGTACTATAGCAGCAACGAATAGAAACAAAATAACAAAGCAATGTCTCCCAACTATTAGAGATTACTAAAACAGTAACTAACTTACAGATCTGCAATTTTGAAACACATAGAGTTTTCGATGTGCAACATACAGTAATTCTGCTCAACGACGTCGCCTCATCTCTTTTTTTGAATTGTTGTTCTTATATCAGAGTTAATTAAATATTTTGTACCTGTGGTATATTCTAGTAAAACTACATTTATTAAATGCTTTCTCGGACTATAGATGGCGCTGCTAGCGCAACTGCCATGTTACTTCAAGATCCGCCATATTTTATTGAGAGTCGCCCTTTGGTTTTTAGGGTAGTGTGAATTTTTAGCGTAATTATTTAAATTAATGGTTTTTATAAGTTAACAGTTATCATATTAGTATCAGTGCTTAGTGTAACATATGTCAAACGTTAAAACTCTAGCCAAACGTCGACTGATATGGTTTAATCTTAATTTCCTGTTTCGGTTCCCCAATCTATTCTAAACAGAAAATGGCCGACGGTTTTGGTGCGGGTGTCTCCTTTGTTTAGGTTGAATTGTGGTGAAAATAAGGAGTAAAAGAAATAATGCCTAGTGCCTCGTTTTCGTCTTCGCGTTCTTACGTCCGAAGATCGCGAAGAAAAGGCGGACATCGAATACCACTGCCTTCCAGGACACAATCGAGTAAGTTATCCGGGTCGTCTGATGTCGTACCAAGTATTACAAATGGCTCATTATCGACATTTTCATAGGTGTGTAATGAACTTCATGTATTTACTGTTAATTTGTCATAACCACGTTACTAAATGTTTGGGAAATTCATGACTTTCGGCAACTTTCATATATTTTGGCCGTGAAACTTAGTTCCACCATGAATTTAACACCTAAATGATTATTGTCTCTCAAAATTTGATTGACTTGCAAATCCTAACTTTCATCTTAATTACATTTGACTACAACTTTATTCAGCGCATTTCAGTGACACTTTGCGCAATAAGAGTATTGATTTGGTGGATGAGTTATTTTATATGGCATGACGAAACAGCTGTTCGGAAACATGGAGTTGTATATATTTTGTGTGCGTTTAGTTACGAAACGCAATTTTCTTTTTGGTGCGACTCGTTTGGCAGAAATAGCACGTTAAACGTTTTACCGCATTATCCATATATCATTTGTCGATAGAAACATAACATACATTACCAACATTCAGTCATAAATTATGACTGGACATTAAGAGGTATGCTTGCAGTAAATGTATGAATATGTTGTGTTATTAAGTGGTGCATAATAGTACATATGCCAGTATTGTATTATATTGTGAATAGTGAACTTTTGTGATGACTGAAATTTATCACATTGTACTGAATTTTTTTTAATGAAAGATTTTTAAATCATTTTCTTTTTCAATAATTTCTGTTGTTATGACAACTGACAGTATTTGTTTTTGGTATGAGCTTCATTTTCAAATATAAAGTATGTATGTTATTGTATGTGCACAGTACTAATAAAGTATTATTTGTGCAATAAAATTATGCACCTCAAATAATTGTAGTAATATTAGTATCAGTTTCTTAACAAGACATATTATATTGATTATTTTGTATTGTTAATGTCTACAATATCTTATAAGTTTCTGAAATTGCCATGCATGTATGGAGTGAGTCATAATTGTGGAAAAAGCTTTGCAGGAGAGCATGTAGTAGGTTTATATTACACTATACATGCATATCTTCATACCAGGTCCCACATGGGCCATAACACAGAGTGCCATTTGTCTATCCTTATAGACCTGCTGTCCTTTACACTCACCACTTTCTTCATACATGCATACCGGTTTCAGAGACTGACTCCCCTGTCAGCCATTATTTGGTCTATTTGATATTTTGTTAACACTATATGTTTTGTTTACACTATAATATTAGAGAATACAAACACTATTATATGTTTTGCATTAGTGACAAAACATCTTATTTATTAGAATTTAGTGTTACTTTAGGTTTAGTACAGAGATATATATACATGTTCTATATTCCTTTAGTTTTAATACTCTATCATTTATTATATTATATGTATGCATAAATAATGATTATCTTGTTCAATTAACAACATTATATCTATTCTTTTTTACCTTCATGCCTGTAGCCTTCTAAGTTGTAGAAAGAGGAGTGTAGTACACTCACATGATTCACATGTTATATTTGGCATTCCACCAATGGAATAGTTGGTGAGTCTATTATGATATGTGAGGAGCATATCCAGACTTGGGTGTGCTACTAGGTTAGTAAAACATGGTTGTACTTGATCTAGGAATCAAACCAAACACAACTCTATAATAGTTGTGTTTATAACCAGTCAAATAATGAGGTTGACTATCTAATATATATATATTGTATAGATAATCCAGTGTTTAACTGTGAAACAGTATTTATCTGGGCTAAACGGCAGTGCAATTATTTTAGTACATTCTGATAAATGTAAGGGTGTTGTCAGTGGGTGTGACATGTGACATTCTACTTTGCGATGACTACATCACAAATTATAAGTAAAGTTTGAGTCAGCCGAGACGCCACTTCAACATTATAGATAATTCAGTTTACATGCATACAGTATGTATGGATTATGAAACATTAATGTTTTGATAAATAAAAATTACGTACAATCTAACCATGGGAAACATTCAACATTCTAACTTCAATCAAATTAAAAACATACTCATCATCTATATATTAATATGTGATGCAAAAACTTTGGACCCTTTTTTACCAAAATTGTGCAGACACAGGAGCATAAAATTTGGAACACTTATAATTTATGTGTAGAAGAAGTGCAGAATGCTATTATTTTTCAATAATAATGCTTATAAAGTACATTAAATCAATAAATAAAACATTACACAAACCAGCATGCATT
>DWTO01002036.1:0-14772 GCA_018244755.1 Jemadia pseudognetus
TTTGGTTTGACCAGTTTTCGTCCCTTTTTCCCCCTCTTATTTCCGGCACAGTGGCGCCGCCTGGCGCTTAAACGTCGAAATTGTAGATTCTTCGGAAGAGACGTTTTTGAATCATTGGATCAATATAAGCACCAGGCAGAGTTAGACTTAAAGCTTCTAGTTAGGTAAGTATTTTAATATGCGTTTTATTTCAGGTAAAACGCAGCTATTAAACAACTTGACCGTAACTAGAAGCTTTATAATGAGACATGTTTGTTGTCGTCTGGTGGCGCCACTTGCAATAGTATAACGCCAATGTGATGACTGTAAAAAGGGCTAGACGAAAAATAATTTATTTACATAATATAAGAGAGAAAGTAATAACGATTAATTGACTGGTTTAAATAATTGGGATATATTATCAGATTTTTCAGACGCAATCACTTCTCTTCTATAATATCGTTGGAAGGTATTAGCTGATCGCCAATTGCCTTGAGATAAAATATCATCCAGTGATTTGTTATTAAGCCAATTTTTGGAAGCTACCGCTGAACGAACACTGCCCGGAGTGTCTACGATTTCAGCCTCTTTAAATAATGATTTTATCCACCCCGCTATAATAGTCCGTGTGGCGGGTTTTTCTGGCCCTCTTATCGTTATAAACAAATTAAATGATTTGGCCTTTGCACGTCTTTCTTTTAGACGTGTTATAGTATTTTCTACCCAAAAAACAGGATTAAGATTATTGTTATCGTTATTGGGCAAAAACTTCCATCCTGACTGTCTATACGAATAAGTGTCAGTTTTTGAACCGAACTCAGGCCAAAATATTATATTATCATCAGTCTTACTGTAATGATTAGAATCTACTTTGAGTAAAGTCAAGTCATGTATTCTACGACCGGAGCAAAGAAGCAATAACATGGCCGTATGTCTAGAAATTTGATACAAGCTGTCGGAGTCTACTTTATAAGTAGCTAAAAAAGAGGTCAATTTATCTATATCCCAAACTGGTGGTTTTGCGACCTTAGGATTTGACAGACTAATAGACTTTAAAACATGCTTTACGAGAACATGTGAGCTAAGTCTATTTGAGATATTTACATTACATAAAGTTGAGATGGCTGATTTATGTAACAGAATAGTGTTATATGAGAATTTATTTATTAAATGCAAATCGCAAAGAAATTGAGCTAATTGTGGGGCTGTTGGATTACAAGGGTCAATGTTTTTCGTATTTGTCCATACCATCCAATTTTTCCAAGCTGCCTCGTAGGTTTTCAAGGTAGATCCTCGCCATGAATTTTTCAGTAAAGATCGTTGTTGGGCATTCCAATTTTCTACCGCCGAGGACCACCCCCACATTTCCAAACCTCCAGAGTCATGTCCTCTACCTTCAGGGGAGGATATCCTGTCGCGGTGTCGATTAAATATTTGTGAAGACTCTTCAATGTGATGGGTGCTGCAAGCGCTCGGGCTCGGAGATCTGCGCGCCAATAAACCTTCTCCCACCGTGGAACAACTATTAGGAATATTCCTGTCGATCGGTTTAAATGACTCAGAACTTTGGGAATTAAGAAGGGAGGAGGAAACACCCATGCCAACGGATAGTTCCATGGAGTGCTGAATGCATCGTGGAATACAGCCTGATTGTCTTTCAAGTCCTGAGACACGTAATTGCTCACGACATGAGCTCTCCGTGAGGCAAATAGGTCTATAACTGGAGTCCCCCATATGGCAAATGTCTTCACCAGACCCTTTGGCAGAATGTGCCACTCTGGTGTTTGTTGGTGTCGAGATAAATGGTCGGCATGATTGTTGTATCGCCCCGGAAGATGATGAATGCGGAAGTGTATTTGATGCTGGTCTAAAAGGCTCAGAATCTGAAAAGTTATTTCTAAAAGTTGTGCTGATTTCGTACCTCCTTCCTTCCGTAGATGAGCAACCGCAGTCCGACTGTCGCATTGTATGAGAATGGAGCTGTGACTCACCAGATGAATGCGACTTTGAAGAGCATGCAGAATAGCCAACATCTCCTTTTGGTTGCAATGCAAGACTCGCTCTTCGTTGGACCAAAGTCCGGAGAGTGGCACGTTGTTCAGCAGTGCTCCCCAGCCCTGGTCTGATGCATCTGTGGTTAAATAGTTCTCCGGGGGAGGATAATGTAACAGTGTTGAGAGGTGACAATTCTGAGCCCACCACAATAGCTCTTCGACCACATCTTGAGGAACTGGGTATGTGGCATGTGATGTTCTCAGAAGAGCGTTTTTGAATATAAGAGTTCGGCGATGGTTTAGCCGACCACGGGGTACCACAAAGCTGGCAAAATTTAAGAGACCTATTACTCTCTGCAATACAAGTGCGGACACTCTTCCTCGTTGGCGGATTTGATTTACAATCCTGATTATTTTTCTTACCTTCTCTTCTGGCAACCTCTTCTGATTGGCACTCGTGTCCCATCGTATTCCTAAGTACGTAATTTTCTTTTGTGGGCACATACTTGATTTGTGAAAATTGATCTGCCACCCAAGGTATTGAAGTGTTTCTACACATTTTGTAACGTGACTGCGAAGAGTATTCACATCTTGATGGGCTATTAAAAAGTCGTCTAGGTACACCACTATTCTCATGTTCCATCGATCTCGTAACACACGAGCGATCCAATTGGTCAATATGGAAAAAGTTTTTGGTGCTGTATTTAGCCCGAATGGAAGGCAAGTCATTTCTAGTAGCTCTTGGTTGTATATCACACGTAGAAAGCGCCTGTGGGACTTCGAGATTTTCATGTGAAAATACGCTTGAGACAGATCGACCTTGCACATCCAGTCCTCGGGTTGGAGAAAGTCTGGTATGCGCTGCATGTTGATCAGACGGAAGGGATCTGATTTTACGTACCTGTTTAGCGCTTTCAGATTGAATATGGGGCGACTTGTTCCATCGGCCTTCGGGACTAAGAATAGAGGTGAAATGAAACTGGGGGATAGTGAGACTGGTTGTAAAATTCCTTGTACTTTCATTTTCCTTACAACCGTTGTCATTTCTACTGAAACGCGAGTCTGATTCTTGAAATTCGGGAATACAAGTGGAGGTTTTTGAAAAAAAGGTATACGGTAACCTTGAATTAATTTTAAAATTATGTCCGTAGCTCCCATTTCCTTCCAATGCGAGTAGTAATTTATTAACTGACCGGCTTGGAATGGTTCCGAGTCAGGATTTATATTTCTTTTGATTGCCCTGAAAGCCGTTGGAAGGATGTTTGTGTCCTCGGGTATTTCCACGGTTGGGTCGCGAACCACGGTTGTGAAATGGACCCCTGGTATTAAAACTAGTGCTTTCGTCTTGAAAGTTTGAATGTCGAGCCTTTGGAGGGTTGTTTGCATAATTATATCCACCCCGCGAGGGTGGGTTGGTGGTAGCGTGCCTTGGCACACTAGGTTCGTAATAATTGTGATGGATTCCACGCGATGGAATCACTGGTTTGCGAGCGCCGTGCCCCCGCGAAGGGTGGCGATATATGTTATGATTATTGATAGAACGTGCTTGTGACACGTTCTCTGTCTTTAGAGGCCAAAAAACTTTCCTGGCACCACCGAGCTTTTCTACTACGGTTGTAAAGGGCTCAGGATCAAACAGATGAGTGGCTGTAGGTGGTATTTTATTTAACGTGGTCTTTACTAAGGGGTCTTTTACCTGAGAAGTAATCGTCTCTCTACGCATCTCAATACATTCTGCTCGGTGGCCACAAACCATTTGTAACAAATCTGACGAAATTTTGCGATACGTACCCATTGAGAAAATATCTTCAATTTTACTATTCAAACTATCAACATCTACGTTCGTACCTCTTGCCCAAGCTAAGAGGTTACGCATGCCCTCTTGAAAAGACTCGTTTTGTTTTAGAATACTGAAGGTTATGGCTGCATACGCTTTGTCTGCATAAGCCAAATGACGCATGGTGTCATATGTTTTTACCTCGTCGTTTGATTCCAAGTCTATGAAACCTGGAGTATGATTATATAGTTTCTGTGTATCGGCATATCTTACGTCCGACCATGACGAGCTACCAAAGTGTTGAATCTCATGCAACATTTTCAACAAGTAATCAGGGGTTTTGGGAATAGATGGTTCCTTTATTTTTGTTTCAATGCCGAATGTGAAGTCTGAATTAGCACTTGGAGCTTCGGATACACATCCAAGCTCGTTATGGTCATATAGATGGCCACTAATATCAGAACATAAAGATACACCATCATTATCAATGGTGTTATGGTTATTTGAACCAGTAATTTGTTTTCTTAACTCACCCACTTCTTTGTATAGCTTATCCAACATGCGTCGTGACCGACGGGAGCGTTTTCTCTTCTTATGACGTTGACGACGAGATCGCTTGTGGTTGGAGCTCAAAGAGGATGAACTTGAAGTAGAAGTGCTCGATCTACTGCTAGACGAGCTGCTCCTGTTACGTTTACGCGCTACCCCACTTGGGCCAGCCTCAGCTGGTGGCTGATGAAGCGCGGGATCCATTCCTTTAATTGACTGAAAAAGACTAGTTATAGAACTTATTATTTATAAAATGAATGTATTAAAAATTAAACTGGCCGTTAAATATGCAACACGATGGATAACTTGTTTAATTGATTCAATTCGAACGGAATACCGTTAAACATTCCAAATTAACAATTGCTTAGAATAATTATGATTTACTTACAGAATTCGATGTAAACTCACTGTATGTATCTGTTTCTAAGTCCAAACTTATAGCAGTTGATCCAGACGTGTTGCTTCGAAGGAAACTAAAACGCCAATGATTCAAAAACGTCTCTTCCGAAGAATCTACAATTACGACGTTTAAGCGCCAGGCGGCGCCACTGTGCCGGAAATAAGAGGGGGAAAAAGGGACGAAAACTGGTCAAACCAAAGGAAACGGAAATGCTCACTCATTATAAAGCTTCTAGTTAGGTAAGTATTTTAATATGCGTTTTATTTCAGGTAAAACGCAGCTATTAACAAATGGCTAATCTTAATTAATTAATTAATCTTTGTTTTCAGTGGCCTTATTCATTATCTATGTGTTGACCAGTGGAGCCTGGTAGTTTTCTTTAATTGTTCAGTTCTTTTTAAGATAATTTCATTTGCTGATAGTTTTGTTTTCTGCATCGTGTTAGATCACTCAAGTAATATAAAAAGTTTAAAAAGCGTGTAGGGGCGCTAACAGAAGACAATCATTGTCATGGGATTATATTGTTTAAACAATATTTTATTGAACAAGATGGTCTCGAGAGATAAATGCAGATTCGATCGATACTATTGCTTTGCTTTCAAAATTACTAAGTGCATTATGAATATTGGTAGGACTGACATATTGACAGCCGATTGTGCAACTAACCTCCTTGGTCGGCGGAGGAGCTTCCACGGTGACGAGCGGCTCGAGCGCGCCGGGCCGCGCGGCCGCCACGCGAGCGGCCACGCCGGGCAGTGGCGCGCCCACGCGGCCCGCGGCGCGCGCCTCCGCCGGCCGGTACGGGTTGCTGAGCGCCATGCCCGCCTCCGACATGCCGTAGCGCTCCAGCAGACGCATGCCCGATATCTGGAGTCAAACAAAAAAGCAAATCTTACAACACAACTTGCAGTACTGAATCAAAAGAAGTATACTAAGAAACACTTTACGTAGTCGTGCTAGGGAAGTAATCGTGCCAGTGGTTACCTCCTCCCACTTGTCGAAGAGCGCGTGCGGCAGGGGCGCGGAGCCGGCGCACACGAGGCGCAGGCGCGCCGCCAGCGCGTCGCGCACGTAGCGCGCCGTGCGCGGCTCGGCGAACAGGCGCGCGTGCTCGGCCGCCAGGCGCGCGAACATGGCGGGCACGCCGTGCAGCACGCTGGCGCGCGCCTCGGCGCCGCGCACCAGCCTCGCCCACACCGCGTGCGCCGCAAACGAGCCCATCATGTGGATTCTACCAATGAAATGAACACGGTCATATGAGACTTTCTGATCACTTCTATGTCATTCGTCCGGTTCGTAGTGGATGCGACCCAAATAATAATGTCAATTAGGTACATACGTTTTAAAATAACTTACGAATTTTTAATTGCCTTTGCAAATATATAAAGAATACAAAAGTCTTCATTCCATTACTGTACAAACATGTGGAATCTCACCTGGCACCTGCAGCCAAGGAAGCATTCAAGGAGTTAAGCTGTCCGTGTATGTGGTGCAGCGGCAGGGTGTGTAAAACTACATCATGAGCGGAGTACTGCCAGGCTATCTGCAGTGCCGCTATCTGCACGTGCAGCATGTTGTGCGTCCAGACCACACCCTTCGGCTTGCTTGTTGTACCTGAAATAAGGCACGAGAAATCTCCTTAATTTTCCTGTAAACTGTCAAAAATAATTAGAAATTGGAGACTTTCTAAAACATTCCATATAATAACCGACAGTAGCATCAATTTCAGAGTTTATTATTTGTTCTGTGATTCTATCAAATTGGATTAATTAAAAAAACAACTCAAGTCTTCTAGTTATGGTACTCCGATTTCAGGATCCCCGGACAATTTAGCAGATCTAAAAAAAAATATTAGTCCAACTCACTAACCACTGGTATAGATGAGCATAGCTTCAGAGTTTCCGTACCACGAGTTGGATCTTCCTGTATCACTCAGTATCTCAATCTCCGGCCTCAACTTTATCTGCTGCTTGGTCAACCCCGGGTCTGTATTCCGTGTCGTAGTCAGCAGAGGTTTGGACACCTCCTGGGCGACAGGCTGCAGGACTTTCTCGTACTCCTCAGTGCATACTACAAGACTTGCACCACAGTCTTCTAGGAAATACTTGAGCATGTCAGGTGGATGGAGAGGTGTTAGTGGTACAGCTGGAAAAAATGTTTAAAAACTATTTATTTATTTATTTACAATAATTCAAACTACAACTAGGAACACAGGTAACCCAATTTGATAGAGTAGTAATTAAAAACAAAAAAAACATGGTCAATTCAGCTAATTCATTACATTGTTATTAATGAAACTTTCCATTCATCTTAATTCAAATTTCAGGCTGCTTGCCTGGCAGGCATGTTATGCTTGAATAAACAAAATTCTTGAAAATTCAACTAATATTTCATATACTGTGTGATAAACTTTTTTCTACACCCTGCCATAATTGGGCTTGCTGAAAACATCCCAATGGGACTTAGCAGCACAAAGATATTTAATTCTTGTATACAAATGCTAGATGATGATTGTACAATATAAAACTGTTTTTTGTATCAGTTAATACAAACCTATGTTGCCAGTCATCCAAATGGCCCACTGCACCACCACGTGAGTGGCGTCGTTTGGACACATGTAGGCGATAGTGCGTTCAGTGTCGCCCACTGCGGAACATTAAATGTATAAATTAATCCCTTACATGCATGATTCAATTTATCTAAAATATGAATAAAATCTAACATTGCAATGTTGCCATGCTTCTATTTCGCATCAGAGACACTGATGATTATATAGAAAGAAATGAAGAGGGAGATACAGTCACATTCAATATATCTTTACTGTGTGTTTTATCTTCTGCTGAAGACTAAAGATTGCTACATCAGGAAGATTACTTCAAAGTGGTATGTGTATTTATATTAGCAATGCACTTACAAAGCTGGGCTGCGATGTCTTTGCTGAGTTCAGCTGCAGCATAGTGTAGTCCGGCATATGTGTATGTGCCAATATCATCTTGCACCGCCACACGAGTGGGAAACAAGAGAGCCCTTCGGAACACTGGCACCACTCCACCTGGAATTTTAAATTCTATTTAGAATACTTAGATTCTAAAATTACAATATTTCTTCAGTCATTTGCCGTTTATATCTACAAATTGTTTATGTGTCACACAACATTTCTCTGAAACCACCTACTTATATAAAAAGGCGAAATAAAAAACATTCCTATAACCTCCGCTACATTTGCTAACATACTATCAGTTATACATAAATGTACCAACTATTATTTTGAAATATGTAGTATTCAATTTTAAACACAAATTTGCCTTACAGTTAGAACAGTAGTTTCCAATTTTATTGTGGAGTACCAGATATGTATAAATTAGCCATTATCAAGACTATCCAAAGTCTCCTTGTACCAAGCAAAGATCCCGGTTTTGTCTCACAGCATTTGACCTCCTCCATGAAGTCAATGAAAGGGGTTATCACAGTTGATTATGTAACTATGTATTATCTGGTTTGTTGATAACCCTGCCAGTGTTCCTTGAACACACATCCTAAATAACAGTAAGGAATGTATAATTTGGTAACCAATATCGCAAATGATAGCAATCTTAACATGTGCAGATTTTACTACAATCTGTAAAGTCAAAGAATTCCAGACAAATAGTAGCCAAGTATTATTATCTTTATTATATAACATCACACTTGTCATTCCTGAATAGGTAAACAGAGAAGTGTAGTACACTTCCACATTTCACCAGTTATGTTTACATTTCACAATAGAATACTAACACTATACTATTAAAAATATCTAATAGAAAATCAAATTACCAAAAAACAAATAGTACTCAATCCAGGACCTTGAACCCAGGATTTGAGTCCTGGGTTCTGTTTCTATTATCATCTGGGGTCTGTTTCTATTAACATCTTAGTCTATCATAATTATAACTTAGACCTACTCATTAGTATAAGAGGTCTTTCTCATGGTTTAAAAAGCCCCTGACAGATCTTTTATGCAAGTTATATTCAAATTTGGAATAAGTATATGCTGTTGTTTTCAGTATTCATTAACTACTTACTATCACTATATGTTAAACAATATTAAGTCTTATTCTATTTTGTCTCATAGATGTAGTAGGATTTCAAGTCAAACTCTGTCAGGTCTACAGCTAGCTCTATCTCTACGGCTTTGTGTTTATTCCTATCAGATCGACGCAGTGCGTAATGCGTATGCCAATAATACAATGATACATTGTAACAAACGAATTATGTAAATTTATTAATAAATTCAACTATAAAGTAATGCGCAGTAAAAGTGAATTTGCAATTTACTTTTGTTTCACAGCGGAAATTTAGCAATAGCATGAAAAAATTACGACTACTTCCCTTTTACAGAAAGAAAATATGAAGATTCGTCATGAAAATATGTTTTTATACTTACGAATTTTAGTATGTTACGTTGAACTCACCGGCTTTAATGTCTTGATTAAATGAATTCAACAACTCAGAATTAACTTCTTCCTTCACTGCCGTGTTGGAAACATTTCGTAAAGGCACTATACCAATCGGTTTGCGAAAAAGCCGGTTGAATATACGTAAAGTACGCATTGAAACTTCCATCGGAAATATCACAATTAATAAATGTCCTTGTGTATAAACTTGACTGATTACCAGACTTCTTACGTAAAATATACCGAGGAATTCGACAAATAAAACAATATAAATGATAAGATTGTGATTGATAAGGTTACTGTCCTGTCTGTCGATTCTTAAGTTCTTATTTGGCAACTGTCAAATCAACCAAAAAACAATCTATATATATAGTTTAGGGTTTTTCAGATACTAAAAAAATATCGTTATAAAGTACACGAAAAAAACAAATATTTATTATACAATATACTAAAATACATAGAAACACAAAAAAATTAAGCATGGCTGCAAAAGAGGAATTGCCTCTGATAATCATGACATTTTCCTTTGTGCTTACGAAGACGCAAAGTATGAAACCAATAGGCTTTTCGGGTAAAATTGAGTGAAAGAGTAAGAAACTCAATTATCAAGATACATATTATAATTGCGTTCCATCTTAATCAAACTCATTAGTTTTATTTTTAAGGAACCATCGCCCTATTTTTCATTAACCGTTTCCCATTTTAAAACTTAATAAACAATATTACAAAATCGACAATACAAGAATTATCTAGTAAAGTAATATATTAATATTACTTCGCAATTTGCATGTCTATTTGTCTCGACTTTTAATCGCTAGTCAGTAAATGCCTTATTTTTTTACGTTTTATAACTTATCATATCAAAAATGTACACATATCGTGCGAAATATAATTGTATATACGAAAGCCAAAATACACGTAATATTAAGATAACATCGCTATTAATCATATTGTGACAAGTGAATTTTTTTTTCAGTTTCTAATATTTATTTACTGGAATAATGTCTGGATTTAATTACAATGTAGATAAAAAAACTCGCTAACTATCTGTGCCCGCGGTGGCCATCACTGTCAAATGACAGCCGAGAATGTTATGATCGAACTTGTATTATCCTTGTATTTCGCAGAATTTTGATAATGTATAACTTTTGCTTGTTAATTAGCACAATCGGTGTTTATCAGGTGTAAAATTGAATGTTCAAAGTATTGTACAGTGGTATTTTAACTTTATGGTGTAGTATATCTCGGAAACAGTGCAACATTATCCATACATAATATAGATCAGCTGTTTTGAAAATGAGTTTTATCTCGTACTTTGTGGATAATTACACGGCCAGCCTTTACGATATTATTGGTGAGTGGGAAACAGTTTTGTTTTATTTCATAATTGCTTTTGTATGATAGTTTTCTCATTGAATTTTATTATTGAACTGATCAATATTCAAGCAATATTTTGTCTACTTGCTTTTTTTTGTTAACATCAGAAATATTACTCTGATTGGTATGTAATACATAACAATATATATTTCAGTTCAATTCGTTATATACGTCTCAATATCTAGAATGCTAGGAAATTATCACACCATAAAGGCTCTGGATTTTCATGTATATGTATAGGTAGTTAAATAGATTAGCATAATAGTATACAATACATAATTATTTCCACATTTATTTCTTCATTAGAATTATACATAATCTAGAGATTAAGTTACAATTTCAGTAGAATTGCTATTTGAAGGCTATCAACATCATCATCATCAGCCTATCTCAGTCCACTGCTGGACATAGGCTATATTGCAATCTAATTACTTCTACAAATAAGATTACTGTAAGGTTGTATTATTCATGTACTATTAGTATGATAGTGTATTATTCTGTGTTCTGTGTGAAGCTATGTATAAATCTATGTATATTTAATGAAATGAACAGTAAATGACCATGTACAATGTAATATAACTGTATTTAAATATGCAAAAAAATGATAATTGTACATTGCAATGGATCATATTTTTGAAAACACAGTTAAATATTAATTAATCCTTCGCAACAATATTGCAATAATGGTGAGCTCTATAAGTACAGGGACTTTCTAGAGCCACTTTCTAAGCACAAGGAACTTATTTTAAAAATGAGCACCTAGTTAGTTAAATTAATAAAGATATGTTAATTGAATATGATCAAATAACAAGTGCCTCATTGTTCTGATTGTTGTAAGTGTGAGTGCTGACCAGGATGATGCGAGTTCTAGTCTCAGATCAAGCAAAGAATTTTTGGATATTACACACACAACACAATAGTAGTTGCATGTAGTAGTAGCATGGAGGCCGGATATGTGCCTGGTGTACGGCAATAGGTGCATCTTCAATTTCATGGTAGGGTCATAATGTAAAATACATTAATTGTAGGAGTGTTCTACACTTCTGTGCCTACCCTTTGGAGAAATGCAGATTGATATTATATTATGTATATTATTTCAATGATATTTAAATAATATTTGTTTAAATGTAAATAACATTCACAACATCTTTACTTTAATTAATTTATTTATGATTAAAGCTGGAAAACTTGTTCTGATGTAGGTATATACTGACATTTAAATGTTAACATCTCATTAATTGGTGTGAAATCAGTATAATTGTTTAAGACACATATTGTAATTTCTATGTAATTGTATCCAAGATTAATTTCAATAATTATCATGCAAAAAATAGTTAAATGTATAAATTAGTCAATTTCAATTAATGTCATTTAATTGTACCCCGTGGAATTAGCAATTAAACAATTGAATTATATCCTATTTCTAAAGTGATAATTTTGATGTTATTTAAGTGTCAACTGGTGAGGATTACAATGGATATATGTAGCAGTACTGAACTGATTTACGCTGTCATGTGACTTGTGATGTGACGGATCATTCGAGGCAGTCAATTTACTGTTACTTAATTTTAATTATAATTAATGATTTTTTTAAATTTCTGTAGTTTTCATTCTGTTTGCTTGTGTTATCTAATGTTTACACTTTTTATGACACACAGTATTAATTTACTTACTTGTACTTGATTCACTTGTAATTTTAAAAATGAAAATTTAAGCTTTGTTTTCTCATTTTCTTAAATTTATAAAAGTGATCTCCTTGTAAAGATAGTTGATTTAGTTATTATCTTTGAGTTATATATATACGATAGTACATATCAATAACCGTAACAATCATCAACCATACCAACCATGACAATGCATAGATTGTTGTGGTGACTTACTGATAAATGTTTGAGATATAACGGTGTCAAATAATTGATTTTAAGAAAAAATCCTCTGAATGGAATTTAATAGTTTTGTAATTACCTAATCACTTATAAATAGCTTTTCATCTTATCAATTGAACATTAATAAGGTGAAAGATCCGTAAAAGATCCACGAGAAAAGTAACCGATACGGATCCAGATACGGATCTTTCCTTTTCCTTGGATATCCGCAGATACGGATATCCAAGGAAAGCATCATTATATATGACATACTGCTATTGTAATTATTGGAACATAGAAATAATAATCTTTAATGTCAGTTTAATGGTAACAGATAAGTTTTAACGTCACGATTGTATGCTAATTCTATTCGACAATTTATTAGTGTTAAAATAATGTGAATTTCAATGTACCTAGTAAAGTGTGAGACTGTACTACATAACTCTGCCCACTTCTTCAGGGATTACAGCAAGGATGTTACGTTTTTTTTACGTAAAATGTAGTGTAATAAGTAATTTTTTTAAAGTTTAACAGTATAATTTATGCATATGTTTTTTTGTATGCATTCAGTTTGAACGTTATTTCGCGATATTAAACAATTTTTTGTAATCGGTTTAAAGAAATCACATTTTGAGCAACGTGTTCAATTAAGAAGCATAATGATTTATGCCACCTTGAAATGTATTACATTTGTATTATGATTCTTGCAGTGTAGTGTGCAGGTCCCTTTTTTGTGATTTGTGCTAAGACGTTTTCGTGATTCGAAATTCAATTTAATTTGCGATTCCATCTGTTCGACGATAAAACACTAACAAGTAAGTATTATAACATTTATAACCATACTTACAGACCATATTAAAATATATTTGAAATTTCCGTGTTTAAAACTTTAAATTTGACATAATTTCATCGTTGGATTAGTTAATTTGCGAAAATGGACGTATTTATACATTGAAATTTGGGCGTAATATCATAATGAGGTACGAAAATAATTTGTATACTTAGATATGTAACATACCGTCCATAAATTACTCCCCGACGTGACAGAATATGATTTAAATAAAGAAATAAAGTCGGTAGTTAGTAGAAAGTAGGTACTATCTATTTTTCATTTCACAGTTATATGTGCCTTAGATCTTCTACCATTGAGCCGCCTGCTATTTTTAATCAAACAATACAAATTAAGAATTTTGTGATGGCACATCCTCGTAAAGTATAAAAATATGTCAATGTTATCATCAGTTAAAATAATACTCGTCTTCGTTTTTTTTGGTATATTTTGGCCAATTGTGATTCCAACTTCACTATGACATTGCAATATTTTAGGTGAAAAAATGTAAGCTGTGTACTTTGTACCTACTGTTTAAAGTTTAAAATTTACACCTACGAACGTTCGAGAACCGATTTAAATATTCGGAATGAGTTTTATAAATGAGCATAATTTAATTAGAGTAGAACGTGAATCATTAGGCGTTCAATGGCAAATAGAACTTTTAATTTTTAAATACCATTTGAATTATGAATTTTTTGAATGAAATACATACATATATGTATAGGTACATATAATAAGTATGGGTTTATGTAATTATTTTCTTGAGACGCAGACGCAGTATAAATATGTACTTGTACTCACTACAACTTACAATGTTTTGTCCTGGGTGGGAATCGAACCCACGACCCCCGGCTCGGCTGTCATGGTCACTAACCATTGGATGCACGAGCCAGTGATGTACTACAGATAGGGGTAGAAAAAGAGTGAATCACCATAAATACACTTCAAAAACCACTGTAGCCAAAGTTGACATGTCGCCCTAAGGTCGGATCGTACCTGTCTATATCCACCCTGGGATTGACCGATAACGTTGTACCGAAGACCTACTTGGATTAAACGGTTACTGACTTGATATATTGACTCAATATCGAAGTGATACGCATTGGATTATAATGTAAGCATATGTCATGTTGTGTTTATGTAGTAATGACTGCTGCGTTGGTCGTGTGGTTGGCTTGCAAGCGCGGCTGCTGATCGGGAGATCCTGGGTTCAAATCCTGGGTCGGCTGCTATTGAGTTTTACTAACTTAGATTTTCCAGTAGAAACTTATAGAAGCAGCTCGGAGTGTGCATTTGTGCCAGGTGTATGGGAATGTGTATGGACCAGAAACACCAGCCGATCGCTGCGAGGTCACGCGACGAAGATTGTTCCCGCTGTTTCATAATGGCTGGTATCTAAGATGTAACCTTTACTTTATCTGCCTAAAAAATGACGAATTGTAATCTATGTGATGGTTCAATCGAGCGATTATTAAAATAGCGTCAAAGCACGTCACAGAGACGACTAAAGACGAGCAAGGAGCAGCGCGAACGCAGACGCGTCTTGCAAATACAGTCCTTTATCGC
>DWTO01002037.1:0-14771 GCA_018244755.1 Jemadia pseudognetus
GGTGACATAAAAGTAGGTATATAAAATAACAATATGTTCCTAGGTAGGTTATCATCCGATTGATAACAGTAACACAGTCTCTATTTGAGCGTTCTTTGGGATGCAATGGCCGTGCGTGGAGATGTCTAAAGATAGTACTATTATTGTCTTGTTGGTCGAGTGCTCGTAAGTGGGACTACTGATGGAAAGGTCCTGGGTTAGATACGTGGCTCGGGTATTATTGGGTTTTTCCAACTTGAAATTCCTAGTAGTATCCTGGAGTTTCAATTTGTCTCCGGTGCCATGTGACCCCCCGTTCCATGTTGCGACGTATAACCGTAACAGGTGAGCCGTGGGACTACTACACTCCTCTGCCTATTCCATCGGGGAAATACAGGCGCGATATGTATAATTTATATTTCTAAGGTACATATTGCCCCTAGCTGTGTACTCGACCGAGCGGCGTATGAGTCACGTGTGGAAAACTTTCTCGCCCTTTCAATTAAGCTGAAAGCAGGTAAATGCCCCACTGTTGTTACCGAATGAGATTCTAATCTAATATACAGAAATAGTCATGAAATGATTCAATAGTTTTCATTACAGCCAATTATTTTACTCGCCCTACTTTTGTACCTTTCAATTTTTTCTCGAAGTCTGATTTTGATAAGCTTTTCCGTTTAATGTATTCGACCATTGTTGTACAAAATAAAATCACTTTATGCTCACATATTATTATAGATATTTCCCTGAAATTGTGTTTGATTCATATAAGTATGAACTATGAACCACACCCGATTAATTATCATCTGTAGCAACTTTTAATATCACAACATACAAAAAGCAAAAATTAGTAAATCATACATTTGTACAAAATTTAAAATACTACATAAATGAATGCATAAAAAAGCATGCAGTTTAATTTTTTACAAGTTGTGGTGTTTTAGTAAGTAGATATGACTTATTACAGTTTCTTTCAAATAAACTTTACTGTAAGTAAAAGAGAAATTTAGTCTTACTGAATGATTGAATGTAAAACAATTTTGGAGAGTCATTCACGGTACTATGTTGTAGTGTTACTTAACATTATAATTAATTTTAGGTGTCCTCTGCCTACTTCGTGAGGACCTGGGCGTGATGATAAATTTTATTGTATTTTCTGTGAGTAATTTGAGGTTTTAAAAATCTATCAATCTCTTTGAATCTCACTAATTGTAAAACGTGAAGATGTATCCCGGATGTTGCGTCACTAGACTCGGCAATGATTGTTCACTCGCGTTTACCGTATACCTTCTATTATAGATACTGGGTTAATGATTCTAACCATCTCTATTGATGCCGTACTGTCACCTATTGAACACTGACTAATGATGTTGTCAATAACTCACATGACCGGACTAACTGACGCTGACAGGCCCAATCCTACAATCCTATTCGAGGTCGATCCCTGACGTCTGTGCATGGCTTCGGCCCGTTTTACTGCTGGCTGCTCGTTTGCTACTTTGCTCTGTAAAAAAAAGAGGTATATTTTTATATTAATATAAAGAAAAAAACCTGGTACCTACGTGGTATTGAGTGCAATAAACTTACATTTAGTTTATACAATGTGATGTATGTATGTATGTACATACGTGTGTTAGTTAACGTTGGGGTAGTTTCCGCCTCGCTTGATATGCGAGCTCTGATAAGTCCACCGGCCACGCGACACCTCAACCCCTTGGTGTGCGAGAGGGTTGCTTGCCCTTCCGCCTTGTCGATTAGCCCCTGGGAAATAAATACAAAAAATGAAAATTACGTTCACTACCCGTGTACGTATTTCAACGTTGTCCGCTTTCATTGTAAGGTAATTTATTCAAAACACAAAATCACGCATTTGAATGTTCAAAGTAACTTAATAATCATAATGAATTTAGTTGTAATAATAATAGTGAGTTTAGTATTAAAAGTATTGCAGTATAAATTAAAAATGCCAAAGAAGGATGTCGGGTCGGTTCAGAATGAATATATTCGTGCTCACTGCTCTCTGACGATCCTATTAGAGACTTGATGCGAAGATTTGAAGTATTCAACGTTTGATGTTTGAACTAATAAAGACAAGAGTGAACTTTGTAAAAAGACTTTGTAAGCTAACGTGCTGTATACATCTTAGGCTGGCGGCTACACATCGCTTACTATTAAATGAGATTGTGGTCAAACGCAAGCCTATTTTATTATTATTATAAAAAAAGATACTATTAATAATTAATTATAATATAAACGTTGTTATTCGTAAGCGATACAATTATTATTTTATATCGACATAATCGCCTAGTACGAGTAGTTTATTAACACAACAGTTCAAGCACTTGATCCACTGAAACGTGTTTTACGAGCGCGTCAAGGGAATAACTATAGGCACTTGCGAGGATAAATAGATACAAGATTCTGATGGACGTTTGAAATAATAGAAACGTGCGGCGTTCCCTCTGCGTGCATCTCTTTTGTTGCTGTTTTTACTATTGTGAAATGTACGCTCCTTATAGAAAATGCTGTATTAAGCAACATCACACTTCTATTTCCCCGACCCGGTAGGCAGAGGGTTTTAGTACGTCCACTAGGTAGAGAATTTTACCAGTTGTTATTCGTACCGTATAATAGGGTGGAGTCTTGCCACGGAGCGGACACAAATCTAGACTCCTTCCTACTAACGAGGCTGTTGTACTGAATAGGAGAATTCAATAGAATCGTCTGATTTTGTCTATACCACGTTACATTCTAAAGCCTTCTTCCTGTAATGAAATAAGTTTTTTACACTACTACTACTAAATTATCTTACATCTAATCGAATATATTTTAAATGTTTACATGTGACATGTTGAAGAAGCACTATATGTCTCCAAGGAAGAGATTTTTGGAGTTCTGCGCTTTCTGCACACGCCGTAAGAACGCCACAATGTTATATTAAGATGCATCGACACTTGATGACTATTTTTGATACTGGCAAAATAAAATTGGCACCAAAAATTAAATGCAATAAAGTAGAGATAAAAAAATATGTAGGTTCGAGCGTGAATTAGTTACGAATGTAAGGTGTTCTGAATTGCGTCCGACATGAAACCCGCTTGCGACACCACCGCACTCTGTCGACGCCGATTTAAATTGAGTTGTTCGTACCTATCTATCGCTTCACTCGATCGTGGTACTTGTGCATTACGAAGCCTCCTTTTAAAGCAGCTCCGACACCGCTATGATGAATATAGAAACAGGTCGGCAAACAGAAAATGACAGTCAGAAATTTTATTAGTCATTATTAGTCATTAAGTTTGCTTTTGTTACATCTTTTTTATAAATTTCTCACAATAATAGACTATATCATTAACTGTACATCCGTAGTATGTTGATTAAATCGTATGAGCCAAAGTATGTATGTGCGTATACATGATTTAATTTTTTTTAACGCAAAACGAAAATAAATAAATATGTCTAAATAATTATTTCTTATGAATTACATGTTAAGGACAATGTAAGATTTATTTTAATTTCTATAATTCTCCCTATGAGTGATATTGTTTCAGTGGTGCAATAAAAGTGACGTTGTGTTCACAGTTCACATCGCCGGCGGCGGAGAGCGCCGCGTGCGGCAGCAGCACATCGTCTTCAACCTCATCCTCCTCGTCCTCCTCCTCATCCTCTTCCTCGTCTTCGTCCGACTCCGACAGCGCGGAAGCGGCCGGTGGCTCAGCACATGGACCCGTTGAAGACTCTAGTGCAGCACTCGCTGCGGCTTGTCAATTACAGGTGAGTTGTAAAACCTCATTAAATATATGTAATATGTGTATGTATATATGTTTGTTTATTCATCTCTTGTAGTTTCGCCCTTGGGTACGGGTCTCCTATGAGAATGTTTGATACCCAAATTAAAGTGTAAGCTTATGGAATTCAAAATTACTGAACGCGAATTGTTTTAAAAGCTTCGAATTGTAAATAAGACTCATACATAAAAGAAATTGTATAATAATGATCTGTATAAAAATAAATATATAGGTAATATTCTGTTGATGTCTATAAATGACGCCGATGACATAATAAACCAAAATACATCCCGCAGGTCATCGACGATGCGGACCTTGCGGAACTATTTCCAGAACAAACATCGAGCGCGCCGGCGCAACAGCCCAATTTCTCGACCTTTGCTGTTCATAACACATCTCCAGACAACGACGATAAGTCTATTGTCGACAATGGTAAGATTTCCGTATATTTTAAATTATATAACTATTCCTACAATATTTATTTTTAGAATCTGATCTATATGTATTTTTACAGGAGACGGATCGAGCAGTGAAATGGAGCTCACGCCGCAACTAGTAACGGCTGCAATTCAAAGAGCTACAGCTGATTCTTCAGGGTCAGAGAATGAATGTTCAAATTCAGAGTCAGTGCACCATAATACTACTCATTACGCGTCGAGTTTATTACAACAGTTCGTTGCACAAACTCAATTATTGAGTAATAGCGCTCCGTCAAATGCCATCGTACCTGGAGCATCGGCAACTCTGTCTTGCGGCATTAATGGGCATTCTATAGACAGTGTGGGCACAATAAGTGATTCGGTTCTGGGCCAAATTAATAATTTGCCCGAAATAGCCCCAATTACTCCCAATTTTTTGAATAATTCTCAACATTTGAGCAGTCAACAAACAGAAGAACTATCGCAAATAAATAAGGTGTTGGAAGAAATCTCATCCGTTTCAGATACTGTCAGTATATCAATACCAAATACTACGAGCTTAGAAGACTGTGTTGATAATAATGATTTCATGAATCTTGACATTACACCAGGAGAATCAGAATTGGGCAGTGCCAGTGATCTGTTGAAAAGTTCACCTTTAACTGTAACCAATACTGATATAAACACCATCGGTCAAATAGACCACCAAAAATTAGATACTATCAGTACTAATTCTGTGGAATCTCAAGAGGATGTAAAAAATAATTTAGTATTAGAATCTAGAAGAAAAAGAGGCAGGCCGCGTAAAGTAAGAAAGATTGACGAAGGTGCTGAATCTCGTAAAAAAGACAAATCTGTAGTTAATGTAATTAACGTATTTCATAACAATAATGATCCTCCAAATGTTTCTCCAGATTCAGGAATCATATCGAATCATAATTCACCTACTCACTCACCGTTGCGGCGACATGAAATGGATGAAACACATAGCAGGTTAAGTAGACGGTCAGTTCAAAAGGAGAATAACACAATCGAAAGAAAAAGCATGCGGTCGAAATCGAAAACGAGGAATAGAGTTCATATCAGATCTGACTCAAGTGATTGTGACTTTCAAAAGAAAAGAATCGAAAATGAAATCAAACAGATTAAAACAGAAGCTCCATCCCCTGTTCCATTAAAGCAAGAACAAAGCAAGTTTGAGAAAGCTAAGAAAAATGATCGTAAGCTAGACATTGCTGCCTTAGACAGAATGTTATATGCAACTGACAGGGTATTGTATCCTCCACGAAAGAAAGTAGGCAGAAAACCACAATCTAAAACGAAAAATTCTAAAACTGCGCCAAAAACATTGAAAGATAAAAATCAATACGATTCTGGCGATACAGACGACGAGTCTCTACCATCTAACAGGTCTGTCTTATCTGGGGTTTACGCGAAAAGAAAAGAAGTTAATAGTAAGCTAGCTAACTTGCCAAAAAGGAATAATAAAACATCAACAAGTGTATGGCGAGATAATCAGAGTGAAAATGAAGCAGCAGGAGAGGACCCCCTCGATCCAACTTGGAAGCAGATTGATCTTAATCCTAAATATAAAGACATTCTTTCTGGATACAAAAGTGACCATGAATTTAAGCCCTATAAGAGTTGTAGTAGATTGATTGAGTCGGGCTATAAAAGTGACTATGGTTGTAGATCTGGTTATAAAAGCGATTGTTACAGATCAGGTTATAAAAGTCAATCTGGTTATAAAAGTGACAAATCGGGTTATAAAACAGATTACAGTGTAAGGAGCATGCGCAAACGGACAAAAAAATTTAAGAAAACGAGATCAGTGCGAGATCGATCGTATTATAAAAATCAGAAGCATTTTGTATCTGATCAAGAAATACTGCTATTATCGAATAAAACATTTAGCAGCTTAACATTAGGGCATAGTTCAAGTGACTCTGAGTGTGAAACGTATCTTCGAAAACCAAACGCTAGTCCTAAATATGTAAGTGTGTGCACTAAGTATCCATTACCATCTAAATATGATTATGGTTTTTCTAAGATGAACCGGAAACATATACTGCGCCTCAATTCGTCAGACCCGTTCGCACCTGGTCCTGTTTTTAGTGGATTACAAAGACCTGTCACGACATACAATATATTTAAAGTCAGTCACAACAACAACAATACGTTGCTAAAGTCCCCTACGACAGCTAGTTACATCGGAAGTCCTTTGCCTGCTTTGAAACCTGTATTCACTCATAAGTTTGGAATATCACCAATTTGTACAGTTGCTAATTTACCAGCATCAAAAAAAGATGAGTTTCTAAAACATTTTCCGAGATCACTTTCACCAAGAAGTCGCAAAACAAAAACTGTCAATGTGTTTCCTCCAGGTACAAAGAAAGAAAATGCCGCTATACCACTTCCGTGTGTTTTTGAACAAGCGAAGAATAGTTACATACCGAATAAATCTCTCACGAGAAATGTTTTTTTGAACTTTAAAAAACCGCAAATAAAGCCGACATTTCATATAAAGAAACACAGAAGAACTGTTGTTCTAGCACCGCCTAAGATTAACTTAAATAATACAGAGAGACCATCTCGCATTACTATTAAGAAAGAAGAAAGTAAACATCACAGACATAGGAGCAAAAGAAGACATCGTTCCAGATCAGTTTCAAGGTGTCGAGATTCATGCACAAACCGGAACAGTGTCGATTCTATAGACCAAAAGTTTTCACAAGACATGGATAATCTCATAACACATTTTATAAAGTTTTGTCAAATAGCGCCTAAGTTTATTTCAAATGGAACGCACATTCAACCAAAAAATGTAGATAAAGTGCCTCTAGAATCTGCCCCTCCAAAAGTAGTTAAAAGAATGTCAAAAAAACGTAAAACGTCAGATAATCAAGAAACAGTAATGCCAACATCAAAAAGAAGGCACAAGAAATTGCAGACTGAATCTCAGAATAAGGGTGGCAAAGAAACAAACGAACATAAACTTCCCCTTAAAAAAAGACATTATCATATAAACTCCTCAACAAGTAATTCATTAAGTTTAAGTTTAGTTACGTCAGAGTTCGATGAGAATTCTAAAAACGATATTAATCCTGATAAATTTTTGTGTACCGAAACTAATTGCATGGGAGAGGTACAGAAAAATGGTGAGTCTCTGAAAGGGAAAACAAATCTAGACAAAATTAAGAAAGGTGCTGATAATACAAAAAATGTAACTCCACCACTTTCGGGTCAAGACTCAAAAACTCTAAATTGCCTTAAGATTAATGGAAGTGTAGTTTCTGAAAATGTTACAGTAAAAGAACATGTACTGAATTCCGAGGTACTCAACATTAATGCGTCGATCTCTGTAAATATCACAGAAGATGAATTATGTATAGAGAAGCCTACCGCAGGCCATTCTGAATTATCTAAGAAAATATATGAAACATCTGAAAAACTAAAAGCTATGCATAAAATGGTGCATGATATAGAAAAAAGTTTACCTAAATCAAAAGACAGTGAAGGAAAAATGGAAATATCCAAATTAGACTCACATAAAATTTCGTCACCAAAATCTGAAACAAAATCAACACCGTTAAGAAATTCAGCACCTATTGTAACCCCAAAGAAACGTCATCGCTTAGAAGCTGATAAAGTTGCATCTAATTTAGATCAAGTAGTGCAGTCGTTATCAAAAAAATTATCGGAAGACAAGACCATTAGTTCAAGTAATAATAAAGATTCTAATCAAAACAGCACTAAGGAAGATATTAAGGAGTCTGAAAAAGTTAACTCAGCTTCGTCTGCAAATGACAATAACACAGTTTCTGCGAGTAACAATAATGCAGTTGATCCTTTAAAAAGTATGTCGGCTCGTTCATTGTATAAAAGTTCTATGCCTCCAGCTCAAAAATCAGAAATAATGACTCGAAAGAAGAATCGATTAGAGGGATTAACTAGTAATTTGGTATCAAAAATTAATCCTAGTGCAGCTACTAAGGTTTTAGATACTCTCTTGAATAATAATATACGTAAATCAATAGAATCTAGAATTCTCGAGAAAGAAAAGGGCAATTTGGATGGCCCAAGTAAAGTCAATGAAGATAAACATAAAGCAAAGGAAACTACACAAATGAATACCAGAGCAACAGTAATTAAATCACCAGTATCTAAAGGCAAGGTAATAGACATTAAAAAAGCGAAAGTCCTTGAACCAGTAATAGAACAATGTATCGTCGTGAATGTCGACAAGCCAACTGGGATATTTGAACCATCTATTGATTTAGAAGACCAAATACCAAAGTCATCAATATGTGTAAATCAAATATTAAGTGATGCTAACAAAACAAAAGCGAAATCCAAAGGTACAGACAACAAAAACTCATTATTGACTCGTATAGACACAGAATCTGATATACCTCTAGCATTGATATCTGAAACCTCTGATCCTATCATTAGGCCTAAAAGAGGAGAATCTATAGCCGCCGTGATATCGGATAAAATCCAAGAAACAACAAGTGGCCATAATTTACGACAGCAAAAAAGAAATATTAACAATGACAATGAAGAAGCATACGACAAGAAAAAAAAGAAAACTTGCAACAGTATATTGAGAGAAAGTAAACTAGTATTGCCCGCTAAAGTGTTAGTTTCGAAGATGCCGACGGAAAAACTGATTATTGAACCATCAAAGAAAACAAACACATTACCGAAAAAAACCGATTCAAGTGATTCCGTGGATAATAAAAACGCTGAGGCGAACAAAAAGAAAACAAGAAGACGGAAAGCTATAAACAGGACCGGATTTCCTAGCATTAAAAGAAAAAAGAAAAAAATTGATCAGAACAGTATCCTAAACATTAATCTATCTGATAGTCATTTCACATCTGAAGATAATGACTCTGCCTTTGAAAGAGTGCCAAAAGATGGTGAGGCCATGAGCAGTTTCTTAGAACGTACGATAAATAACAAGAAGGCTGAGCTTAAAGTTGTATTAAATAAAGAAGATTGTCCTAAACAAGGTCGACTAACGGTAGTCGCACTTGAAAAATTACAAGGCAAAGAAAATTCAGCCGACAACACAAACAAATCAACATGTAATGTTGATAAGAACGCAAACGAAAAGGAAAGGAAAAACGCATCCATTCTAAGGGCACCAGCGTTGCAACTCAAACCTAGCAAGATTGATAAAGATTTGAGAAATCATATAAACAAATGGGAAGTCCTTAGTGAAACAGACAGCATTCCTTCTTTAGCCAGTTCAATAAGCAATGACCCAGAGGATAGCATTCCATTGAGTCTGCTCAATTTGAAGAACGGCAAACCTGTTAGTCAGTTAGATAATCTCGAAAGATTGAAACGCAAAACTAGGGCTATGTCACCTTCGCATGAAATAGAGGACATATTTTCGAAGCGAAAAATCGTCGAGAAGGGAAGCGTAAAAGTCGGTATGCGGCCGAAGTCAAGTTTAGCCGTGCTTTATCCAAGCGATAGAAGATTAACAAGGAGTTCTGATAACACTAATGATGATGCCAAAAATAAGAACAAGAAAACGGATAAGCTGAGACCGGATGCGATAGTGGGCGAGAAAGCGCCAAAAGCTGTGTGTGTATCGGTGAGAAGAAAGTCTAGGTCGTCCCAGACGAACAAGAGAGTCCACGAAGTTAATTCTAGTTCACGTGACAGTTCATTAGATACTGTTGTTTGTAGAAAAGTGATCTCGAAATCACGTGAACCCTCAACTGATACCATACTGGATCACGATGAGAACGATCCCTTGCCATTGAACGAAAAGGAAATAGACTTTGAAAAGAGCATTGATGTTCTATCCAAAACTATCATCTGTAAAAAACGCGTGGCGTCTTCGCGCGACGACAGTCCGGCCAGCAGCGTGGACAACAGAGAGAAACCTGTCGTGTCCAAGAGAAATCCTAGGTTGAGAAAAAAATTTTTAGTCGCGGGATTATTTTCAGACTACTACAAAGAAGAGTAAGTAAGCGATAGATACATAAAAGAAACTTTATTCAGTGAATTCAATGAATTATCATAAAATATTCTTTTTTTTTAGTCCGCGACCGGAAGGGAAAGGCAAGAATCTCGTGACGCAAATGGAGTTTCCGCCGGGGTTGCTGGCGCCGCCGCCCTACTGCGAGCGCTGGGTGCGCCGGCGGCTGCAGCACTTCTCGCTGCCCTACGACATTTGGTGGCAACAACACTACAATCAGCCTGTCCCATCGTGGAACTACAAGAAAATACGAACAAGTATACAAGCTCATATAATCGCTAACACTACAGGTCCATTTAAAATAATAATATTCAGAGATATTGTATCGCAATAATGATGTTTACATTGTATTTATGATGTATGGCATAGTTAGACAAATTCACAATAAATTGAAGTTACGCCTTTAATACACTTTTCGTACATCATAAGATTAGAATTTGGAAAGGTGTATATTAGAAGACTGTAGAGAGAAAGCCACACAAAATATTCTACAGCGACCCATTAATCAATTAACATTAAAATTTAATAATTGCAACGCAGACTATATTTTTATTTTATATACCACAAACACAGACGCCGCTTTTCATGAATGCCTTTAATTCCAGACGTGTATTACGACGTGAAGCCGTCCGCCGACGAGTGCGAGAGCGTGGCGTGCAACTGCGACGCCGCGTCGGGCTGCAACGAGGACTGCATCAACCGGCTCGTCTTCTCCGAGTGCTCCCCGCAGCTGTGCCCCTGTGGGTGAGTACAACCCTATTGTACACCCCTACGATTCGTAACGATCCTTTGTTACACTTATCTTTACATTGCTGCTCACGAATACAACGGGATGCAAAGTAACAATTAATGAAATATCATCAAATATCAAAAATACAGTTATGATGTGTGAACTAAACTAAGTTCTAATTTTTTTGTTATCCATATTCATTAACATAATCACATAGATGATATATGTACTATTAACGTGTTTTAACAGCCATAGTCAGTATTTTGTAGATTGATCGGTTAATAAGTAAATGTATTTATGTAATAGTTTTGATAAATGTTTGCAGAGATAAGTGTAAGAACCAGCGCATTCAACGCCACGAATGGGCTTCCGCCTTAGAGAAGTTCATGACGGAAAATAAGGGGTGGGGCGTGCGGACGAAGCATGAGATCAAATCCGGCGACTTCATATTGGAGTACGTCGGAGAGGTCGTCTCCGATAAGGAGTTCAAGGTGAGCAGCTTTATGTGTAGTTTAGTGTAACCCTATGGGACTTAAGGTACTGGGACGTAAACGTAATTGGTATAACATGGTAGTGTAGCGACTCCTCTGCCTACCTCTTCGGAGATTACAGGCGTGATGCTTTACGTTTTTCTTAAATACTATCAAAATTATGTAATATAGTGGAACAAATAAATGAGATATGAGTTACATAGGAGGGAAACATAGGAATATGTACAATGAAGGTACTGTTAAATATTTATGGAATTCATATTTCGCCAGAGTTTAATAAAAATCCTATATCAACAATTGTTACATTACAACAATTACATAATCAACCTACATAAATTAATTTCACACAATTATTAAAAAAAGTCGTTATACTAAGGAGTGATGTAAAAATTCATTAATTTTCTAAAATTTTAATTGTAACAATATTTTTTTTGTAATTTAATTGTATTGAAATGTGACTGCACCAGGAGCGCATGGCGACGCGCTACGCGCGCGACACGCACCACTACTGCCTGCACCTGGACGGCGGGCTCGTCATCGACGGGCACCGCATGGGCGGCGACGGCCGCTTCGTCAACCACTCCTGCCGCCCCAACTGCGAGATGCAGAAGTGGACGTCCAACGGTGAGCCGAGACCCTGCCCGCCAGCATTGGCATGATCAAGCAGCTTGTGAAAGAACGTTTAAAAAAGATCTGTCCATATTTATTAGCATAGCTTTACAATAAAGTGACTGCAATGAATCTAAGTTCATTTTCTTATATGTCTATTGAGGTTATATTGCAAGGCTAACCGAGTATTACTCAATGTTTAAAGGTACATTCAGAATGGCGCTGTTCGCGTTGCGTGATATAGAACCCGGAGAGGAGTTGACTTACGACTACAATTTCTCATTGTTCAATCCCGCCGTAGGTCAGGTGAGTGCACATAGTATGCATTTGAATGTTTAAAGTGCCTCGGGGATGTCTTTGTGCAAGTAGTAGTTTCACAAATATTAATATTGTAGCCGTGCAAGTGCGACTCGGAGGACTGCCGCGGCGTGATCGGAGGCAAGTCGCAAAGGATCACGAAGCTGCCGGTGAAGACGGCGTCGCGCACGCCGTCCAGCGCGTCGGCGCAGTCGGCGGGCGCGGCGCCGCGCGTGGGCCGCCCGCGCAAGGCCGCGCGCTGCAGCAAGAAGCCGGAGCGGCCCGGCGCGGCGGCCTGCGACGACAAGCACATGACCATACTCAAGTACCAGCAGCACCTCAACAAGCTGTGGCAGGAGACGCAGATCAAGCCGCTCACCGCCAAGGAGAGGACCTTGGTCAAGGAGCGACACTGCTTCCTGTTCCGGAATCTGGAGAATGTGAGCTATTCATTCAATGTTATTTATTTTGGATGTAATTTACGACTATGACATATATAATAAGTACTGTCTTCTCTAAGGATATTAAAAATACTTGAATTACTTCATTTATGAATCGTACTCATATAATTTTAATAGGAGCTATGACGCATAATTATAATAATGATATATTTTAATGATTCAGATGCGAAGAACAAGAGAGAGACTGTCCATTCCGCTGGCGCCCCCGTCTCCGCCCCCCGCGTCTCCCGCCGCACCCGCCGCGCCTGCCGTGCCCGCGACCCCTCTCTCGCCCGCAGTCGTCATGGTCAACCCGCTGACGTTGCCCGACACCATGAACCCCGAAGTGTTTCTCAAGAGACTGCAAGCTATCCGAGCTTCTAAAGAGGAAGGCTCCAAAGAACTGCTCAAGTTGGAGGACGATCCAACTCAGCCCCTGAAAGAGAGATTGGCGAAGGTGTTCAAAGCGCTTTATAACGTTTTAGTTGCGGTCAAAGGTCAGTTTATACAATTTATCTCATTTGTACTTATTCATGTATCTTCAACCGTTCTTCTTTTAATTGAGAAACCATGCTGGGTATCTCAAGGTTTTAGTGCGGTAAAAATCCCACATAACCCGGTATTTCCGCCAGGATACCAGGTACCTTTTGAAGGTTTCCCCCGCGAAAAAAAAAGGGTATCTCAACAGAACAAAAGTGCTGTTTTTCATTAAATAATGGTAATATTGGCAATACTCATGTCAAACATAGTAGGAGTAATATAAAAAGTAGGAGGGAAATAAACATTATTGTGACTGTATTGTAAAGTGAACGGTAATTGTTATAACTTTGAAGGTTACTTCGTGAAGTTACACACATCGAAATTGTATATATCATTTTTTGATACTTCTAAGGTCTGTATAGCCATACCTGACCAACATGCTAGACCAGAATCTTACTATTCACATTCTGCTTTTAGTCATCTCTGACATTGGAACGATAAGTTTTGATTAAGTACACAGGCAATATCGAGTGCTCAAATTATAGAAATGATATATTTAAAGTAAACCTGATGTTCGTTTAAAAAGAGAGAGATTAATGTAGAAGTAGGTACATCAAGTTGGCAAGGATAGAAATATTTGGTAGTCAGGGCTCTCTGTCCACACATTAAAACACCTGGTGTGGTGATATAATAATAAAGCGACACTTGACGATTCAGATGACGAGGACAACCTAGTGAGCAGCGCCCTGATGAAGCTGAAGGCGGAGCGCGGCAAGGGCGAGGGCGCGGGGCCGCAGGACCTGAGCGCGCTGGGGGCGCACGTGGCGGCCGGCCGCTACGAGAGCGTGGCGCACTTCGACGGCGACGTCAACGCGCTGCTGTCGGCGCTGGTGCGCGACCACGGCCGCGCCTCCGGCCTCGGCGGCGCCGCCATCCAGCTCAAAAAGGTAGCTTTTCGTTTAATGACGGTATCACACATTGGACACTAGTCATTATCAGTTTAATAGACATCAGTATATGTGAAGTTCTATTAAGGCATGGCAGCTTATTTAATTTGGTTTTAAGTTTCTTTGCATTATAATTATATTTGTCTTATTTTATTAATCTGTTGTTTAGTAGGAGTTAGAAACTGTAACATAATCTATGTTACAGTTCGTTTTGATTTATTTAATAAGTTATAATTGAATTAATTATAAATACTCATTTATTTTTGAAATGTAATTTAAATGTTTTAGTTATATGTAGCAAACTAATGGCTATGTAATTTGCAGGCTTATAATACTGCTAAGGCGGACGTCGCCGATATACTCACCAAAATTGTAGGATCTACGGAAACGTTACCCCCCGGATTCGTTCAAAAAGCTAAGGCCGGTGAGTTCATTAAACTTTAAAATATTATGGTATATGATTTTTTAATTACACAAGTAATAACAATGTTACCCACTCGTAAGAGCAAAGATGGTGATGGATTTAATCTCACTATAGCAAGTACTACAGTTTATATGAAAAAAAAATATCTCGAACTCTAATATAAAGGACA
>DWTO01002038.1:0-14768 GCA_018244755.1 Jemadia pseudognetus
GTATTAGTACCTAATTCTCGAGCTAACAATTACTAACTAACTAAACATTAAAGCTCGTGTGTGTGTGTGTGTTTTACAGTAATAAAAATTGCTCGCGCTGCGCACCGCGCAAGTCGAGTATAGATATTAAACATTTGTCGTGCGAGATATGATGGAAAATCGTAGCGACTCCGAGGAAAACTGCAGTTTTTACTGCTACTCATATATTAAATCTAGTTGTAAATACATGAAGCAGTTGAGATAGATTTCTATTGCTTTTCCCGGCCTTGTTACCAGTTCCGCAACGGTAGCTTTGCGAATTGAGATACACGTTCCGTGAGTCCTGGGTTTAGAACCTTATTGCGCACTCTTGTATTATTTTATTATGTATTCATAGAAACATTGTGAGGATATTTGCCACATCTTAATATGGAATTTTGCCTTGTGTTTTAAAAGACATGTGTAGTCTTCCAACAAACATTTGGCCAGTGTGACATACCGCCCTTAAACCTTCTTACTCTTGAAACCAACATCTATGTTTTGACTACTTTGATACAATTTGCAAATACGTGATGATATAAAAAAAATACAATTTTCATTTAAAAAAACATTTCATAAACTAGCATTCAAATCTGTATATTTGAGAATTGTTTTCCAAGGAACTGCGAATGTATTAGTTTTTGTTGGTTGTTTTTTGCTAACAGTTATATTTCTGTACATCTGCGTATACGTAGTGGAAATAATCAGGAAATATACGTAGTTGTATATTCGTAATGTTGGTAGTATATTAAATTCTGCAATCGACCTTGTTAACATGAATTGCCTCGTTGGTCGTGTTGGTTGCAAGCGCGAATGTCGATCGAGAGGTCACGGGTAAATCCCGGATCGGGCACTTCTGGATTTTTTAACTTAGATTTTCTAGTAGTGACTTTGAGACTGGATATGTGCCTGGTGCATGGCAATAGGCTCACCACCTATTCCATAATGTGACGTAAAAGTAACTGGTGAAACGTGGGAGTGTTCTGCATTCCTCTGCGTACCTCTTCGGGGATTACAGGCGTGAAGTTACGTTTACGTTTACTTTATATTTATGAAGGTAAAATATGATGTACGTAAATCGATCAAAGTAAGAGTCGCCAATCTTGAGACGCTATGGGTGTTAAGAGTGGATGAGCATTTGTTAAAATTACTTATTATGTAGGTACAGAAAATTATTAAACAAAGCCATGGTTATTAAAATACCTGAATCTCTGAATGACCCGTTAGGAATTTTAAGGCCATGGATGTTCTCGAATATCCTAATAATATTATGTTCACTAGTAATATATATGCACTAATATAACACTAATAATATATATGCATCCATATAAGTAAATCGATGTAAATATATGAAGATAGTAATAAACGTATAAGAATCACTACTAGTCTGTAACAATAGGTATATTGAGCCCTCTGTTCTCTCTGCCTACCCCTTAATGACCTGAGTTTACAAAAAGCGATATATATTATCCAAACTGAGAGGAAACATAAAAGTATTGATAAAAATAAGCTTCGAAGAGCTATTTTCGTTCAACATTTCCATATCAATTTGATCACTGATCTGATACACGACGCGGCGCGACGGTTCATCAATTTAGCGCATCGTCAAAGCACCGGATGTTAATCGGCGCGGTCTCGTCTTCCTATTCAATAGGGACGCGGCGCGACGTGTTAGGCAGGACCGACAAACATTTATTGAGTATTTACATTTCATTTAAGATAATAACCACCACCACCTATTCCATAATGGGACGTAAAAGTAACTGGTGAAACGTCGGAGTGGTTCTACATTCCTCTGCCTACCTCTTCGGGGATTACAGGCGTGAAGTTACTTTTTTTTTTATTTAAGATAATCTTGCATATTATAGAGATCGAGGCGAACTTCATTAGTTATAAATATAGATTTCTTGAGTTAGCTTTGCAAAAAGGACGTTTGATTGCAAACTAGGCAGAGTGTGTGCCTTACTAACCAGACTGACGATATACTAGATTGTACAGACAGAAAAACACGGAACGAATACCTACATGTGATCATCACACAAATAGTTGTCTTGGGTGGGAATCGAACTAGAGGCCTCTGGCTCAAATCAGGCTCACTAAGCACTTGTCCTAAGAATAAACCAACGAAAATTCGAGATTTTGATTGCAAACCTTCACTAGTCGAAGAGACACTATAAATAGTAAAAAGACACTTTAAAATACTATTTAAACAGCAAGTTATGCAATAACATAAAGACAATTGTAAATACTAATTCGTGTAATAAATAAAACAAAAGAAAGGCATTCACGGACTGCTTTGATCGACTCGTCATGCAGTTGTTTAAGGATAATATCAATACAGATATAAAAAACGTACGTTTTCATTTGTATCTTGTTCATACTCATAGATGATATGACTGCACTAGAAACAATCCACGTCCGACGACAAACATAAACACATTTCGCCTGCGTGAAGAATAAACAATGACGGAACCACGTTGTAACATATGAGTCTCGAAATTTGCGTAATGATCGCACATGCACGCAAACAGAGGAGCAAGGCGCGGAGAAAAACAATCGAACGTCATGTTAATATTGACTATAGTTCAGTGGTTAATGAACCTGAGTCTTGTGAGGTGGTCGTCGATTCGATTTGTAATGAAGTGTACAAGTATTATATCGGATGCTTCTTTATCGTAGAATAGATGACTTAGGCTGGTTTCACATGGCCGTGTGTGGTATCCTATTCATTCTTCACTTCGATTATTCCTTATTTTTATGTTATGCAGTAATAGCCTATAAATTTGTATACAGTTAGATACAGGCTTACTCGAAGGATTGCATTTCATCCTTTCCTATAAATCCCTTTTCAATGGAAACCGGGTCGTATATTTAGAGACGAATTCGGTATAGGTTTTATACGTAACATCACGTTTGTAATCCCCGAGGAGGTAGGTAGAGGAGTGTACTAAACACTCACGTTTCACCAGTTACGTCTACGTTCCGCTAAGGAAAAGATGGTGTGTCTATTGCCATTAGGTTTTATTCAAACTGCAATAGTAAGACTACGAATTGAAATATACTGGTCGATTGGTCATTTATTCTTATTATTATTATGTCCTCACATCAGTGCTTAGACAAAAGAGGTACTTTTCCGTAAGCGTTAACGCCAAACGCTAAGTTCAATATGTATGGAAATGACGTAAGCTGCGGAAAATATATGGTTCATCACGCTAGTTCGCTTATGTCATTTCCATACATATTGAAGTTAGCGTTTGGAGTTAACGCTTACGAAAAAATATTTCTTTAAGCCCACAGGTTACTGACGTGGTAGGCAGAGAGTAAAATTAATTTAATTTTACGTAGTGTCTGAGTTAAAAGGCCAATAAATGAACAATTTGAAAGGGAACCTTAAATTTAATTTTAACGTCCTTCTAGTCCAATTCCGAAATCCATTAAACGTGAACCATTTTACGAACGAAGCATATAAAATTTATAGCATCGCCTCAAATACTTTAACCCATTATTTATATGAGTGCTCTAAAATTAGTTCATTTACATACAAAATGACGTGTTAATATTGGATATATTTTGTTAATAGGTTAAAAATTAGTTTCGCATCTACATGTAATTTTTAATAAAAGAACTGTCATCCAGTTTTGTTCACCGGCCAATTTACTGGTTGGTTGGAAAAGTTCGCGATGTTACATAATAACGCATGTGTGGAGTAACGGAATTTACATGTAAGTCTACTGAAAATTCTGACTCATTAAAAAGGTGTTCTTATTATCACGCCAGGTCTTTTACGGGGTAGGGTAACCTGACCTGATGTGCTTCTCCATTTATCACTCTAGATAGATGTGTTGATAAGTGGCATTAAGTTTATCTTGTATTCCATGGGACCGGTGAAACACGTGAGAGTGCTAAACTCCTAAGGGAAATGCGGGCGTGATGTTATACTGATAAAAATAGTCAAATGTCATATCAACGGTCAAACAGAAGTAGATTATGACATAATAGATACAGTTTAACCTGTACAATGATGCGAATGAGCCCGTGGGTGGTCGGTCGCTCGCGGTAAATATTTCGGGGACAGATTTAGTGACTATTTTAAGAATATATCTGTCTTAGTTCCCATTAGGTATAAATAGTTTGGCCGGCCCAAATTGAGTTGTTTATAGATCCTAAATCGGTTGTGACACCTGTTTGTATAACACTGATAAAATTAATTAATAGAAAATTTTATAATGTATACAATATGTGTCAAAGTGTCTTTATAATGAACATAGAAGCAGCACGTCCGCTGTGCGAGATGTATGGCACTCGGTTCTCTCTGCATGCCCCGCAAGGGCCGTAGCGTGAAGACGCAATAAAACAAAACCATATAATATGTAATATCTCGTCTGTAATTCCTGAAGAGGTAGGTAGAGCAATGTAGAACACTCCCACGTTTCACCAGGTATCTTTACGTCCCACTATGGAATAGGTGGTGAGCCTATTGCCATGCACCGGGCACATATCTAGACTCCGAACCACTACTGGAAAATCTAAATTAGAAAAATTTTGTAGTACCCGACCCGGGAATTGTACCCAGGGCCTCCCAATAGGCAGTCGCACGTGCAACCAACATGACCAACGAGGCAGTCATATTGATTGTCATATAATATTGATTACATAAACAATGTATATGGAACGCTAAATGAATTCGTTTATAAACAGGTGTAGGTACAATACGGCGCGTTCCCTTCAAGTAAACTGAACTGCATCTTGGAGCCCGGCCAAGTCAGTTCCCGGTGATGTTTTGTTTATTACGAAATTCCACCAAAACTGTTGCGATACGCCGCCCTCATTCTGAGCCGCGTGTGTTTACTATGTACAAGTCGCATAATGATTGAAACAGAAGTATAAGTTACATTGTTGTAATATTATAAATTATTATTATTAATTCGTATAATTTAGGTATAGTTTAATATATTGTCAAATGAATTTGTTGCGTGTTACAGAAATAATTAGGACTGATTTGTAACAGGGATTAAGATAAGTGTTAGACAGCTTACAAATAGTTGTCTTAATAATCTGATGATGATATAATGGACTTGATATATACATAAAACTCTCTGTTGATGTATGAATTTATTCCTGACGTTTCTTTTATTTAACGTTCACCGATACAATGTATGTACGATATCTGTACATAGATACAATGTGGCTATATCCTAACTTGGTTTCCATTGTGCTCAACGACTACTCTTATTTAGAATGTACACATAACTAACAGGGACGTAGCCAAATTACATTGTTGAATATAGAACGGATTGGAAGCTACATTATTACATAGCAATGTCACCGTTTAATATTCTCCATTGTTTCCACTATGCTATAATATCTGTTACGCATGATCAACGTTTCTGTCCTAATAACCAGTCGAGTTATAGACAGGACACGTAACTGTTCAGTACATGAAAACCAGCTGTTCTGCTCGTACATCCGAGTATGCGGTGTTAGTTGTGGAGCCGCACAGGCCTCGTCTGCTTTGGAACCAGTCGAGCGTCGCTTTATGGGTGAGGTTATGTCTCATACTACTGTATCTAGTGTACCAAATAATTATGATCTCATAACAGATCTCAGATGTGTCTGTTATATTGCTGAAAGATTCTATATTAAAATTTGTAATGTAGTTAAATTTGAATATTAAACTCACGTTTCATATTTACGCTTTCGGTGTTAGAAATAATGTTTAATTTTTGACATTTTATAGTATATGACTGGTGTAGAGCAATAGGCTTACCCAGCCTCTATTTTATAGTCGGACGGAAATGGAACTGATAAGACGTAGGAGTGTATTATATTTCTTGCCGTACCTCTTCGAAGATTACAGGCTTAATATTACGTTAATTGCATACAACGATTGTGTATTATACGACGACTTTTATCTGTTTAATTACAAGCTGATCGTTCATTCATCGTGGCCTTAGTTCTCATCACAAAATGTTCTCAGTAGGTAATTTATCATTATTCTTTATAATGATAAATTGATTGATTGATGATTTATCATTATAATGAGACAAAATGTGTGCTAGATATTTTGTGAAAATGAAATGACGCTAGAATACATCGCTGCTACTAAATGTTTTATTGAACTTAAGAAATTTAAATACCATAATACGGGTATGTACTGGCTTAATAATGTACGTTTTTTCGGGATGCCCGATTTATATCCGCCGCGACGTCGCCGCGATCGGCGTTAGCTAGTGTAGGTCTGCAACTAGTCGGTCTGTATCGAAAAAATATGCGTGAGCCAGTACATAGTTATATAATGTACATATTTTGAAACCAATTCGTCTGGCGGCGTTCACCGGCGTGACGGACTGTGGCCTTAACTTTTCCTATTCCGAGAGAAGACCCGCGCGTAACAGTGAAACTATCAAAAGGTTAACTATTATGATGATAATTTGAAGGGGTGAAAAAAGTAACATTACGTCTGTAAACCTCGAAGAGGTAAGCAGAGGAATGTAGAACATTCCCACGTTTCATCTGTTACGTTTACGTCCCACTGTGGAATAGGTGGTGAACCTATTGCCATCCACCGGGCACATTTATTTAACAGTGTGTTGTTAAACACTCACTAAACGTTTAATAGATAAACTACGATTTGTATAAGAACTCGATAGTAATTTAAAACCTCTTGTGTTCACGATGTATCAGTGATGCCGCGTATAATATTATCGTCATTAACATTTTTATTACACAGTTGTGGTTTTGTGTTCTCACCTGCGGATGCTATTTTCGTCGATGCAGTGTTGCCAGCGGCCATTGTAAATAGTAATTACGAAACGGTGACGTACCCTCGTATGCCTCTTGACTTACTCGTAACACGTCGAGATTAATATACTTACGTTAAATATTTTTTAACGTGTTAGGTGTGCGTATATTTAATAGAATCATTATTACTTAGACACAGATTTTGTTCTTTAAACAATATTAATCACGAGAAATCATTTTCATGTATAATTCATTAGATATTTGTAAATGTGTTTGTTTGCTATTTATATTTCATTAAATGATTCGATTTTATTAACTTAGACATTGATTGTGTGATTTTCATTAATATTAAGCACGGGACTAATGCAATTTCTTTTGTCTTTGAGTTTGCTTAACTGCAGTTTAAATTTTGCATGTCTTTGAGGCAGCCCCACTCGTTTTAACCCTATACGAGGACTTTTAATGGACAAGGTCGTGCAAGGTCGAGGGTGAAGGGCCGGCGGCTAGAAAACCAGTAAGCGATTTACGACGTCTACTGTACGAGTAGTCTGATGCCGTTCATGGAATTTTTCAACATAAAATCGATGTATGCCTTTATACGATTTTCGTTTACTCGATCGATGGCTTTAAAAGTATAATGTGTTAAATAAAATTTTATTGCAGTGAGGGAAAAATGTAAAATCGTAACATCACGCCTGTAGTCCCTGAAGGGAAATCAGTAAAGGACAACTAGATGAACCTTAATTTTTGTTATTATTTTTTTATATTTTTATACTTTCATACAAAAGCTGACATCACATGCTCAACTGTAATAATTGAATAAATCATCCAATAGTTATTACATTGGTAAATAAAACGATTTTTTTTTATTCTTATATTTATTAATATTTTTCTAACATACCTATAATTAAATTTAAAAACAAAATTTCAGCTGTTCATGTTTTCTTACCTACGCTTAGCGAAGCGGACGAGTAACTGCTAATAATAAATAAATAATAAGTCATTTATAATGTCATTCATAAAAAATGCTGTGAATAACCTTCCACGAAAATGATGCAAAGTTTTCCACTGTCAGTATAATTCGAGATGCCATAGTATATCAATCTATTAGCACATTGGAGTGGTACCGAGAATTTAAGCTATAGTGCCACCTAGACAAGACAAGGTGTGCGTTGTCTCTCACGGAGGAGGGGAGCCGCGCAGAGCGGAGGCGGGGGTGACAAGTTATATCTCAAGGGCGGCACAGACGGAGCTTTAATATATATTAATATACTGTGCTATAATAAATAATATAGCATTTATCCACAGATGTACCTATACTGTAACATGTCTTTGCGGTCATTGACTTCTGAATAATATGTCTTGCTATACCGAGATATGTCTTGGTTTATCTGTTCACATACCTTGACGACGTAAGAAAGTGATACATATTATAACCACGTGTAAAGTCAATTTTGCCGTACTATAGAAAATACATAACGTAACTTCACGCCTGTAATCCCCGAAGAGGTAGGCAGAGGAATGCAGAGCACTCCCACGTGTCACCGGTTACGTTTACGTCCCATTATGGAATAGGTGGTGAGCATATATATAGAGAAAATACATATAATAAATTTCGAGCATATAGAGAAAATACATATATTAAATTTCGAGCATATAGAGAAAATACATATATTAAAATATATCGTAATATTTCCTTGCTATACTTTATAATACAGTTCCGTCTGTGTCGACCTTTATTCGCGTCGGGCTTTTCCATTTGTCGATTGCAAATCATGTTTACATTGGGTCAAAGTAAATTCCTACTCGTGTTAATACGAAAAGCGACTCCAATGTCAAGTAATGGATATGTGTAAAAGATAAAGATTTCAGTGTGCACTTGCGCTGTTAAGAATCAAGTTGTATTACCAATTATAAAACAAAACGTTAGTGGAGAAAAATAAATAATGAAGCTACTTAATTACGGTTATTTCATGGTTATGGGTCAGCATAATGACGCTTGAAGTCATTATTTTTTAATGTTTTAGAAACAAAAAAAATATAATTGTAGCTTATTCAATGTTTCTTGCAATAATAACAAATTTATTTTAATCAACGCTTATATCGTTGTATTGCACGGGCACGGCTCTCTTGTCAGAATGAGAACGTCGAAGCCACATTCTGCCACACTGGCCCAGTGTACTTTGGTAGGAGAAATTCGTTCCTTAATATAAATTATAAATGATTTACCGTGTAGTAAAGACCTTTTAGTTTGTCTAGCATACATGCATCACTAATCTCCCATCTGCATGCGTTGTATGCATGCTATCTGATATACTTTCATTGTGTGTTGCCATTCTTTCTTATCTCGAACAGCTGGTAACTTTCACTGTACAACAATTAAACTGTAACGTGCTTTGTTTGAGCTATTTCTATTGTATTGATATATACTTGTGTGAGTTGTAATTATTACCTTTATGTATATTAATGTTTGAAGATAAATGTTTATTGTAGGTACGATACCTACTCTTTTTAAGAATATGAGATGTGGCGGCATGGTTACAGCTTATGTAAAAGAGGTATGCATAGTTAATATTTATTTATAACACGTGTCACAAATACAATTAATTTAATGAAATAAAACATTTATTATTCACATTCAGACAGTTAATTAACATCCGACATGGAACAGTCTTTGACGCAAGAGCCACAATAATGTACAGAAACAAATACTAAAAACTATTGGATGTGTATCTACCACTTTTAGATGAAATCAGCGATTGGTTAATACAAAAATATAAATATTGAAACCTAAATAACTCCCTCTGTGTGCTTATACTTCTATAGCGAAAATATATCATCTTTAGTTGGCTAGAATTGACTATTATGTTAATGTACTCGCAGATCTTGAAATATGTATAAGATCGTGCGACAAACGCAGTATAATTAGACGTGGTGTTCTCTACGTGGGCACTTATGTTGAGCTCATTTATCTTCATGAACTAAATATACAGCGCAACACTAGAACAGCGCTGTTTAAAATATCGCCCGAAAGGACACTGAGCGCGTCTTTAAGTTATTTAACCCTGAAAGCGATTCCTACGAAAATAGCCGCAAATCTGAGTGAAGTTAACATTGCCCGCACTCGGTTATGTTTTCTCGTGACTAATACGATATATTACGGTCATACAAAGCGCTGTACAGAGGCTGGTCGGTTGCCATTTAATTCATATGTTACTCATTATGCACTATTATTTGCTTTAAGTAGGGACGTATATTTCGTAATCGCTTTGATCATAGTCTTCGTGGGGATAAATGAACTGATATTTATTGGTTGATTTATTATATTTGTTTCATGCTTTGCCATTATTTATTTGTTTTTTTTGTTAACCTAATGATGGGCTTAATGTATTTATGGAATTAAATTTATATTTTGTTTCAGCGTAAATAATAATAAATACTGAGAATTTTTGAGCAACGTACTTACATTGTGTGTTTTTCAGTGGTTGCAAATTTACAAATCTAAATATACAATATACAGACTATATATAGATAAGTGTCCTTAATGCTATTATTACATTTATCACAATAATGTTTATTATTCTTAATTTCGTATTTGGACTTTGACACGCACGTGTAGGAAATTATGAAGTTGTCGGGCGACTTCAACAATCTCTTAATAGGAATGCGTCGGCCTAAAAATGTTAAACGTGTTTCCGTAGTTCTGTGCGGGTACCGTTGCATGTTTAACACACAGTTGTTGCACACACAGTTCAGCGTAATGTTGATCTTTTGATCGATTGTGAATAAATTAAGTTGTTGCATGTACACTTCAATATCGAACGATGAATTCCACTGTTAAATGTTTCGTTAGTGTTTTGGTTATATTGGCTTAGCTCACGTTTGTTTTATCGGGCTGGCCCGACTACTTTCCGACTCCGGTCGCAGCGGAGAAACTAGTTGGGGCATCCAGATTTAATATACGTGAGTGAATCCGGTACATATACAGGTGTTTTTTCAAAGGGTCCCCAAATATGCACAGATGGTTAATAAGGGGTAAAATAACCGATTTTTGAAATAAAAAAAATTATTGTTTGTTTTTGAAATTTAATTCTTAGCATTGTTAATTTGGTCAGCATCGCCGATTGTGATCTCAACCCTTGATGTTTTGACGGGGGATCCATATTCAACAGTGGAACGATAAAAGGGTTGAACATTGTTATAAGCTTGTTCGAATATTTCTGGTATCTTATTGAAACAGTTTTGATCATTGAATACCTAATTCATTAATATTATCTAAATTCATTTGAAGTCATTCTACTTGAAAAGGCATTAGCTTAGAATTAATTTTTTCTAAATAAATTTTAATTGTTATTATATATGAAAAAAAATTATAAACTAACATAGGTATTTTATTCCTAATAAATATTTCGAAACGCAGGTATAATAACTTCAACATTTTAATCACGTTTATAATTTATTTATAGTTACGTAATAACCTTTCAATTTGAACTTGAAGTCTTTTTATAATTTATTGCGTCTTTGCTACTAGAAATTATTTATTTTTATATATTTTCAAGTGCGATGTGTTTATAACATTTTAATTAAATTCTAATTCACAACAGAAATTATGACACTCACTCGAACGATCCTACGGAATTCATAGGAATTTACGATAACGGACACAATAATACAAAGACTGAATACTCAAGTGTACCTTTAAGTTATAAAACCTACATATATGCCCCAAGTGAAAAATGGCCAAAAATATACTAAATGAGAAATACAGTTCCTAATAAGTTACGAGTAACACTAGCCGTAATTTTCAACGATAAAATGCCCTAAATTTGATGAAGCTTTGGAAGATGGGGGCGCACGGCTCTAAAGAGAAGCTCTACAGAAGTAACTCTGAGAAATATCCGTCGAAGTTGCCAGTACCGAACGACAAAAAGTACAAGTTGACTGTGAATCGTGAGAGATTCGGATCTTTTGGGACAAGAGGTGAGTGCATATTTAAACCACCAAGTTATTGATATTATACTGTAACGCCAGGTCCCTTACTGGGTACATAATAGAGCTCTGACCCCCAAATATCACTACTTCATACATCAATATAACTAATATTGAATATTCTTCATAGTGTCATTTATAAGTATAGTGTTATGAAGTAGCAGAATTAATTAACATAATAGCTCTGTGATGTATAATACAGATAAAATATTTGTCAAGCACTGGAAAATATCGGGATTTTTGAATATATATCATAAAAGAAGGGGCACAAAACTTGCGTCATTCGAATGGGGTGCGAGCGGTGCCCCACAGACACAAACATACATGGAAAAAATCATTGTGTTTCTTGTAAGGCAGAATAATAGCAAGTAAATATTTAGGATGATAATAAAAATAAAAATTGTTTTCATTTCTTTGAAAAGTGTGTTCATTTTTTTGGAATATAATTTTTATATCTTTTGTTGAAACCGACTATATTTTTTTTATTACATTATCCTGCCAGGTCGTGCGGGATAGGCAGAGAGCATAATAATGTAATAGTTGAATTACATACCTTTCTAATACATAAAGAGCAAACTTACAAAGATAATTATTATTAGCTTTTATTTACGTTTAGCCTGATGTACCGACCTGATGGTAAATGGACATCCTCGCTAAGTGGTAACCGTCGCGTGTAAACATTTGCAACATCCGAAGAGTAGCCAACGCGTTGTCGGCTTTGAACTAGAGAATCTCGAAGATTCTCGTGTCACAGCGTTCAGGGAAAGCCTCAATGAAACATCACCTTATTGCCACTGTTATAATAATAATAATCGTTTGTTTATTTCAATCTCTAATGGATCATAGTTCATAATACATAGCACACAAATCAACACCATACTCGTACATCTTAATTATTATTTTTTTATAAAATTTAAATGTATTAATTTATATTTTCGCAGAATTTAAAAATGGTGAAAAACCCAGAAAAAAACTAATTAGAAAAATAAAAATAATAAAATGTTAAGATATTAAAAATGTCAATAACTATTAATTAAAATAAATTAAAAAATCTAATTATTTTCTATTAAAAATTATAAGATAACATTTTATTCATTCCAAATTAGATTATATCACCTTCATAATTCTTTTTATAAGTAAAAATGTTTAGAAATCCTTTGCTAAAGTCGATCGGTCATGTGTTGTGCTGTGTATAATGTTTGTCATGTTACTTATCGCTATGGGCAGTCGGTCGATGCCTCAGTCGGCCGAGTTCTCTGCGCGAATATCGATGAACTCTTTACGCGAGTCCTTCACAATTTTCGGTGAATTGAAATTTCCACTTTCCAAAAGCCGTACATGCCGAGTATGTAAAGATAGAATTAAAACAATTTGAACAAAAAATATACCTTATTTAATTGTGGTAAAGTCCCATTTTAAATGCAATCAAATTCTGCTCTGTTCCGAGTAAATCTATTTGCAATGTCCCTAAGACACATACCTACGTATTAGCGCGTAGTTTCTGCGTCATAGGTACCTATTTCGTTTAGAATACCATATAGCGACAATATACAGCGTCTATAACTGTATCGAGTTTACGATACTATTAAAACTCGAACGGTATTTTTTAGAAACAGGATATATTGCGCACGACACGATAAAAATACTCGGAGACTTTATTCTTATTCTTTTCATAAACTTTTTCTTGTTCATTTCATAAACTACATCTCTGCTGTGGTTGTACAATAATGATTTATTTAAATGGAAAAATCTAATAATAATTGAAAACCTCTTGGAACATCTTCATATACATTTGGGCCTGAAAGGATAGGTATTTGGCAGTCGCTGTTCTCTACCTACTCTTTAAAGGACCTGGGTGTGATGAAGTAATAATTCTCACACGTCACGATCTCAATGCAACGTAGCCTGTATTATGGTAGCCAGAGGTGTGATTAACGTCATACATAAATACATGCCTGTATAAATGTTTTTTTAGAAAAGAAAACGTGTCCAAATGTATATATTGATTTTACAACGTTCAATATACATACCTACGTATATTTTTAATGCGCATATTACAGACTTATTAACGGCAAGACTGACTTTATTGAAACATGGGAGGTAGTAAACTTCTCTGCCTACCTCTTCGCGGATTAAAGGCGTGATGTTACGTGTGTGTTACAACATCACGCCGGGTCTCTTACAGGATGACCAGAGAGCACCCGGTCCTAAATATCTGTTACCTTACAGTTCCTACGTGTTTCTACATAATCCGCACTCAGGACTCTTGTCATACGTCATTTTACCTTAAGTAAAAGTATAGAAATCATTCTTAATGGAATCATTGGTTTTTGGCCGAAACAGCCGACGGTTTTTTTTTCTAATTTCACAAAACGCAACAGCTATTATGAGGTAGGTTTTATAACGGTTTTCACGGATCATTGTCGGAGGCTGTTGCGTGTTATGAAAAGATTTTATTGTGATACATTTTTGTTGCGTTCGCTAGAACTGCCCGTCACTGAATTGTTCGGCAAAATGTTCTCACGACGAAACTCTCGTTTCATGTCTAAACTAATATCTGAACAAGATCATGTTATTGAATGAATGAATTGAATTCAATCATCTATATTTTTTATACCAACCGCGCACATAAATATTAAATTGAAAGGCGCGTATGTTTAACCTGTAGATATCGGCTAAAAAATGTACAATTGAGTTTATGTTGTGTTTAGAAGTCTAAGGGAGACATTGAACGCTAAACTTTTGTACAGTTAGTGACTTCGTGAATACTTGTTTAGGTCTGAATGGACAGAAATAGTTGGCAGTCTGCGCTCTCTGCTCACCCCGTAAGGGACTTGGCGTGAGGATATTATCATATTCATTATGCGTTGGTCGCTGACGGACAGCGGTTTAATCGTAAACGATGCGAGAACCCTTTCCCTGCGGTCACCAGTTCGGTTGCGCAGCGCGTGAGTTAGCAAAAATCCCTTGAATCTAGAAGTAAACTTAGACAGGCTAATGATAATGATGATTTTTAATTA
>DWTO01002039.1:0-14768 GCA_018244755.1 Jemadia pseudognetus
TGCTAAGATCACAGGATTGGTACATATATGTACTTCTAAATACATAGTTACATAATTTCACCCTGAATTGGAATCAAACCCATAACCCCTAACTCAGGATCCAGAGACACTAAAAACATAACCTTGACTTTAAAGAAAAGTTTATCTTAGTTTCCTTACATTATTCTATTCTGTAGCATAAAACGAGAAAGCTAACGAATGGTATACTAACTGAATGTATTACAATAAAGGAAATATTTAAATTAGTATAGCAATGTAGCACATATGCTACTGGGCAAAATATTGGATGCCCAATCTGACGTAACTCTGCACATGTCCTGTACATGTGCTATCTCTATATATATGTAACGTTTGTAATATAAACTAAGTCAAGCCTTAATATACATACTAGAATACGAATTTATACCTGCCCGGTGTGGGCGTGACCTGCTCCGGCGTCCAGTGCTGCGAGCTGGTCACGAAGTTCCTCACGGGCTGCGGCGTCACGGGCGCCTCGTGCCCGTTGCTCACGTTCACCGACAGGCTGGAGCCGGCCTTCGGCGTGCTTTGCCCACTGATGGGCAACGAAGCGTACCACACGCCCACTGACACAGAATTACGCGCTGATTTCACTACAAACGGATGCTCTAGAAGTTTCACGTACTTCGGACGCTGTCTGTAGTTCTTTGTTAGGCTGCAGAACAGATAAGAAAAGACATTTTGAAAATATACATATATCTTATGATAAGCTGATCAATCATAAATTGCATTATAGGGAAAGAATAAATGATATATTTTGAGGTATTGGGAGAGAACCTCATACTGTCAAAGATTTAAATGTAATTTAGTAGTAGTTAGTTTCTATAACTCAAAACAGTACTATATGATTTCCCAATATCTTCATAAAAATAATTTAACAACTTAGCCATGTTTATGATAGATAATTAAATTCATGTTACCACTGTGAAACAAAAGACTTGAACTCTGGTGTGAAATCTGTGGTGTCTGGCAGCTGCGGGGGGTCATCTGCTATCACCTGTTAAGTACATAGTTTGAATAATGCAATTCATTTTTAATTACTTTAATTACCATTTTCTTAATATAGCAGCATTGTTTAAGAAAAAACTTACCCTCGTAAGCACTTCGAAATCATTCTGACAGTCTCTGTAAGGGAATACACCGGTGGCTAGCTCCACTAAGGAAATGCCCAGCGACCAGACGTCGGCTCGGATGTCGTAATCTGGCCTGCTCGGATCGGGCGGGTCTATCCTTTCAGGCTGCAATGAGAGAAAACTATAAGCCAGACCTCGAGTAACTTGTTCATGTATCATTTGTAACAATGTATATAATAAGTTATGTGTTTAATAATTAGAGCTAGACATTATGAGAACCTACTCTGCTTTCATACAATCTAAATCTCTACATATCACGTCTGTGTGTCTAATATAGCAATCAGTATCTATGTACAGTATCCTTGAATGGTGAGTTTAACTAAGATGCCTCACGGCCATGTACGCGGCGCAGCCGGCGCTCCTTGTCTTGGCCTTGGAGTCGACCAGGCGGCCGCTGATGCCGAAGTCGCACAGCTTGACGTTACCGCGCTCGTCCAGCAGGATGTTGCTGGGCTTCACGTCGCGGTGGATAACACCGTGCGTGTCCTTCAGGTAGGACAGCGCGTTCACAGTCTGTCAACAACACTATGATATAACTGTTGGGCTGTTATTCACTCTAATATAATTTATGAGAACATATTTGGATGAGCATGTCGGACTATGAGGTGGACGGTAAGTTATAGAACAAACCTCCCATCGTAGAAAATGTAATTGCTAACTTCAAAAACCCTCACAATTATAGCACTTATATACTTTTATGACTCAATGCCAAATAATATGTTTGCAGATGAGCATTTTTTGAAACAATTCATGTGGACTCCACTGTCGAGTAACCCAAAACAAGGAGTTACCTCATAGATACACACACAGTGCCACAAAAAAAAGAATACGCACCGCCACTGTGACCTTCCCGAGAATAGCCTCAGGAATGGGAGCACCCACCCTCTTCAGCAGCTTGTCAAAGCACGAGGCCATCAACTCCATGCATATCCAAACGTCCGCATCTGTCACGAAACACCCCAAACACCGTACGATGTAGGGACAGTCGTGTGACCTCACCACCACATCCAAATCCATCAGGATACGCTTTGTCTCTTCAGAGTTACCGGAACGGCGCATTTGCTATAATGTAAAAGAAAACTTGTATTCATACATTTTAAAAAATGTTATCAACATGTAAATAGTATTATGAATATGAAAATATATATTCAAATACAAATCACTTTATACTTTATTAAACAACTTTATACATATAAGTCTGAAACTTGAAATCTAATAAAATGAGATAATTTGACTACGGTTAAAGTCTCACAGCTAACATTTTTGCAACAGATAATATTTGAAATGCCACCAAACAAACACAATTTTGTCACAAAAAGTTACCAATCAATACACCAACCACAGTTGCAATTAGACATATCAAACACAACTATGTTCACCCACCTTAACAGCTATGACAGCACCGGAAGGCCTATGCAGCATCTTCACCACGTGACCACATGTGCCACTGCCCAGCTCTCCGAGCTGCTGCAGGTCATCCACATGTGACCTGTACTCTGTGCCATCTACATTCAACTTGCCACTCACCTGAAACAGATCACAGTCAAATCAAAAAATGTCCCCACTTACCATTATATTTAAATGAAAACAAATTCTGGGTCAACTACAAGTTAATTATTCCAGAAAAAGACAAGATATTACAAAATTTACAATTTTGTTAAATATAACTGGCAGTATCTTAGCAGTATGTTAAGAACGCTTAGTGTATTAGTTATTTAATCATAAAAATTAATTGACATTTTTAAGCCATTTTTGTAAGAAAACAGACTTCATATAACATGACTTTCCTACTTCACAAGTAAAGGAATTGATTTGATTTGACCTTGCATGGAAGAAAAACGTAAATGTTACTTCACATGAGGCGGAGGCGAACAGGAGGCGGTAGGCAGAGGAGTGTAATACACTCCCAAAAATGAAAAAAATGGTGTGAACAATTTGTTATCTACTCGTCTTGCGTTCTCAATACCTTATAAACCTCTCGCATCCGATACTCAGTCTCTGTAGCCTGTGGTGACCTCGGTGGAAACGCTGGTATGTCTCGATTTGTGAACACTAGAAATTAAATGAAAAAATATGAATAGAAGACAGCACAAGTTTAAACATTTTTTTAAACACTTTTAAATAGGTTGGTATTATGCAAAAAAAGGTAAACTAAAATCAGTCAAAGGGTACCTTTTTATGACATACTATCTAAGAAAACTAGCTGGCAAGTCATCATCAGTGTTTACTGTTTTATATGACACAATAAGATGAAATCATTTGATGATAGACAGGCAATAAATGATCTGGCAACTGCTCAAGTGTCAGCAGAGAGTTCAGCAAGCCCTTCTACACAGACAGATCATAAAATTCACTGATAATATGTAAAGAATCAGAATAAAAAGAAATTAACCTGATATGTGGGATTAATAAATATTACATCACACCTCTAATCCTCAAAGATGTTGGCAGAGTAGCATATTACACTTACACATTTCAACAGTTAAGCTTACCACCCATTAAGGAACAGCTGGTGAATCTACTGTCATACAATACAATGGGCACAAATCCTGACTCCAAGCCACTACCGAAAATTTCAAGTTACACCTGACGGTGCCTAACCCGGGGATTGAACCTGGGATGTCTTGATCAACAATCACACTTGCAAACACTTGAACAATGAAGCAGTAAAATTGTATGAAAATATTATAACTTTAGAATAGTAGTATATGTGGCAACAGGTAATATTAATTACACACAAGCTTTGTTCACACATATGTGTGATATGCAAACAGTATCTAATTACAGCGATTTATTAAAATTTCATAACCAATTAAGACCAATTGCTTTCACACTTACACTAATATCCACTAGCCTGTTATCACAGTGGTTCGAGAAATTAGATATAGGTTAGTATGGTGAGAATATAAATATTAAATAAGATAAATATTAATAATCATAATACACAATAATAATAATAAAAGTGAATATATTATTTTCGTTTAAAAAACTTACCACAAACAGTCCCAATTACTGGCCATCAAAGATTATAGCATACTTATCACAACATACTTTGTATTTACAAGTTTTATACTATTATAGAAACTGAGTGGCAATTTCAATAGACTTTAATTAGGATAATGAAAGCTATGAAAATTTGCATAGTGTATCTATTCTATAATTCTTTCTACTGTTTATTAATGTTTCTATGCCTACCCTGTAAGGGTCCAGGTGTGATGATATAATAATAATAAACATTAATATGTATCTAAAATACCCCATTTTACAAATTGTGTCTTAGATAACTCACATACAAATGACATTCAAATACAATGACAAAAAATATCAACTCGAAAATTAGTATTTGTAGTGTATCTGTATAATTACCTATATGAGTATGTATATTCAGTACTAGAATATTTATAATTCATAATACAAATATTTTATAATTTACTAAATAAACTGGACTCCCATTATTGACCACAAAAATTAAAATATGCTACTACACAATACCTAAATAAAAATTTTAACTTCCTAAACATTAGTTACTCAAAATATAAACACACCTGTTTGAAACCAGCAAGCAAAAGAGCAATACAGACGAAACAAAACATTTGACTGTTGACAACTTCCAGACTGAATCCAATTTGAATATGAAATAATTATGAAGTCCAAAACAAAGGTACATAGATTGGTTTTTAGTCTTTTCAACTACTTTGACACACAATAATTAAAATAATTAAATGCTGTTCACAAGTTCACTATGGCAAAAAAGGATGATAGAATCACATATGCAATTGCATCATATTAAAGAGGAAGACTAACTTAACAACCCACATAAAGTGTGATAAAACCTTCATAAGTGAATAAGGGATCTCTGTGCAGACAGTGCTTCATCTTTAGATGGCAAAATAGGAAGAGAAGTGGTACTGAGTTTACAAATCAATAGCATTGTTTTTCCAATATGAATGCCACCCACTATTTATTTTGTGCCAATGCCAATTTATGCTAATAATGTGTTTGCAATGCACGGAAACCGCCTTAGGGAGTTTGTATGCATTATAATACTCAGAAAAGGTAAACAATTGTTCATGGCCCTATTGTATAATATTTATAACCCTAAACACATCTTTAACCTTTACCTGCTTTGGACATGAGCATTATTATGAAAAACCGCTTATATTTAATAATATACCGCCTCCTTACTGTGATACCCACGACGCCAAATCACTTCTTGTGCAGTAAAATGTTGAATAACAACAATATTAGTCGAGCTTTAATGAAAATAAACGATGCAATACCAAGAAAACAAATGTTTTGGTAGCAAAGTATCTACACGTTAAAGGTCTGAATTTCGTAATTTTAAAGACTGAATTGATGATTGTCTTTGCAAATACATACGTGGTCGGGGTCTCCTTGTATTCCCGGGCCTTGGAGCCCCAAGTCCACTCGGGTTGTGGATAGCACCGTCTCGATGAACACGCAATTCATTTTCAAAGCGTTCTTGTAAACCTTTAAGCTTTCCTTCTATTGAGCTATTTGACATTATAATAACTAAAATTATCCACCGGTCACATTTAACTTCTTATTGCTAAACATTTATTATTTTATTTACACAAAAAATACAGTCAAAAAGCTGCAGGCAGTCCAAAGATTTCTTTCCTTCACAAAACATCATTCGTTCATTTTCATTTTCACTCTCATTCATATTTTTCATTGTATTGTTCGTTCGACATAATTGCATTGAATTGAGAAATTAATTTATCTGAATAATAATTTCGTCTTTATGTAAAAAAAAATTTATGATTTTTTAAATATATTTTTAGTAATGATTATATACTGAGTTTCATTTTAAAAACAGTTATTTTATCTGTATTTTGACGTCATATACTATTACCGTTTAGAATTTAATTGCATATATTATATTTTTTTGTTTATTATGTTACATAATAATTTTAACCATTATATTGAAAATGATCGAAGAATGTCTAAGTATAAAATAATTTTAAATATTTGCACTTGTTAAATTTATAGAATAGTCGTCTTTCTGTAATTTAAATTGACAATTTGCGAACGGATGTACCTTTCATTCACCAATCCAATCCTATTCATTCCCTATTCATCTCGAGTTTTGCATCTTTTCTCTCTACTGCTAAATACTGCAGAAAAGTACAGAATTTGTTGAGACAATAATTTTATTATTGCATAGTATTTTTGTCTACGAACATAATTCATGTATTATATTCGTTTGATTAAAAGTTATCATAATTACTACGAATAAAATGTTGTATGAACAAAGTGATTACCTATGTTTTCTATGTTGAAATGACGTGAAAACACAAACTCATTTAATTGTTACGAACATAATGTGTCGGTAGTGAGCGTAAAAAAAATCGTAAAAATGATGCAGCCGACGTCTGAAGGTTGTATGAACATCGCGGAGTTAGCCAATCAACTGCGTAGAGAAAAAATCTTCATTAACTCCGAACGGCAGCTGCTGCAAAATCTCAATGAGGAGGTGGAGAAGAGCGTTCAGGAGTTGCTTCAGGTAGCATGGATATGCTCCCAACAGCGGCAAAATCTGACCAACTTGATCACTTCAAGATGCGAGGCTGAATCGATTGCCGCCTGTCAGCGAGCCAGTCTCCTCGAGGGTACTACATTTATTGATGCCTATAAGGTTTTAAAATATAAGGTGAGCTTATGATAACTTATTGTTGAAAACAAAATAGTAAATTATAAACAATAATTCATGTCTTACTACTTTTTGCTTACCTATGTGGAAAGTGCATATCATTTAGTAAACAAATACTTCGTTACGTACTGTCATAACTAGTAGTAGGCTGATCTAAAACCGTTCACTGTACTGTACATTTCCTTTAAAAAATGGCTCACTTTATTTTATACTGTTTTTCATTTGAATATTTTGAAGTTTTGATACATTAAAGAGGAAGAAAAAAAATATTTCTTGTTAAAAAGAGAAATAAAATATTATACACGATTATAATACTTTATTATAAATTGATAGAGTCCTCTTTTAACAAAATGAAAGATTTCTAACTTGCTGTTCACAAAATTAAATATCATATCTATTTGCAATTGCTACACTGAACATCCCTGTGTTTTTATTTATCTATTTATTTAAACAACAATGCAGACATAACTAGATAAGGCTAGAGAACCACCCACTTTTTTATCATAGTTTATTCATTATTGGCATTCCATTCAGTAATTAAAGACAAGGAAGAATAAGAATTAACTATTAAAAGCCTACAGTATGATTTCCTGTAATACCTGTTAGAATTTGGAGGACACTGAGCACAAAAACTTTCATAAACATTGCATTGGCTGTATGCGTCTCTCCTGGGTAAGGCAAAGCATTATGGGGTTTTTCTGACTTGAAATTCTCATTAGCAGACTAGAGTCTGAATTTTTGTCTAGTGTATGGCAATACATTCACCTCTGGGACATACAACAGATAAAACATAGGAGTACTGTACTTCTCTGCCTAACCCTTTGGGGAATTACAGTTATTATATTAGATGTTCCATTATGTAGATGGATTACAGGCCAATCTTTTTTTCTGTAGTATTTTCAATATTGGTTAATTACACATGTGTAATATTTAATAGAGCATGTGCCTATAAGCAATAAAAGAATAGTTATTTTTATTATTTATAAAATAAATATATATTTATTATTGTTGATAAAGTTATATTTATTATTGTTCTTGATTCGGACCACCAAGGACTGAAATACCCTACCTGCACCTGTTACTGGATAAGTATAACCTAGCCCTATTGAAACATAATATGAATAGGCATTTACTAGCCAAGTATGCTACATCATAGGCAATATCATGGCTTTGAATCATAGCAAAAATGGTATAACAAAAGACAAGAAAAATCATATTTCGACTCTCGCAACATACATCATTGAAACTGCAAAAATGTGTTTTCATTTTACTGCTCTAAAAATACATAATAGTGAGCATAATTGAAAGTAGACAATTTGTAGATTCGATAGAGTATGCTGCGAGAGTCGATTTATGCATGAGAATTTACCACCTTTACGTTAGAAGTCAGCTTAGGATGCCAATCATTGTATAGTTTACCCTACTTTGAATATCAACTACCTGCAATCACATGACAATAAACTGGTAGCTCCAAAGGTTCGAGTTACATGTGTAGGCACAACACTACAACAATGAGTACTTAGTTTTAACTATCCCTGCCTAATAAAGTGGTTATTTAATGAAAATGGTATTCTGCATAACATATGTTACATAGCTGATGCAATGCTTTATTATTCACTGTTGAATACATCTCTAATAGAGAATTGAATTATATTCTTTTAAATAATGTATGTTTTGTTAGCTTTGAAAAATGTATGTACAATACTAAGTTTTGTCGTCAATCCTTTTAATTGTTTCACTATGTCTCCTCTCCACGATATTAAATCAGCTATAACATAACACCCATATGTATCTTAAGAGGTAACCAGAGGAGTGTAATTCCGAAACATTTCACCTAATATGGTATACATCTCATGTAGTAGGGTGTGAGCTTATACGACATACGTTAGACACAAATCTCAACTATGCCCACACTGAGAATTTCAAGTTAGAATAATAAAACTTTGTCCAACCCATAACTCCACTAACCGCTAGACCTACAAGCCAGTTTTATTATCCATTGCAGATACAGATTATTATAACAAGTGTGTTATTTGTGTTCTGTACAATGAAAATTTTAAACTAAATGTATTTATAACACAGAGTATTATTGACTGTAGGCTAAAATATACTCTCCTGAATATTTCATCCCATTTTAGTCTGAATATATTTATTTTGATTTACTTTATTTCCTCTCACAAAAATTGATTGCCTCACTATTATTACCCGAGGGATATTATTAGAGAACTCCTAATATAGTAGGTAGTACAGAATATTTTAAAATCAATACATTAACTCAAAACATTCATGCATGTTAGTAAGTAGATGGACTTCCAAGTATAATTAGGCATTTAACACAACAGCAGACTTTCCTAAATAATATAAAGTGGGTATCACATTACAAAGTCTGTGTAACTGATAGAATGAAAAATACTCTATTTTAGTGTAAGTATCTTAATTATTGCCTCTCATTCTCATGACCCATGGACTCATTCTCATGACCATCATCCATGAGGTCATTCTCATGACCTCATGGAGGTGACCCATGTCCGGCAGTGGAATGATGAAAAGGGTTAAGAGAAAAAACATTATTATTTATACACTTATCACAGTAGTAAATGTATGTAATCTGTTTCATGTTTCGTATGATGCAATATTTGTGCAAAATATATAATCATTACAATTATCTTTCCCTTTTCATAAACAATTGCAATGATTTTGCTTTATTCAACATCATCTTTCAGTTATTCTGTTCTGGCCAATTTCAAAGGCATTCTGTTCTAGTACAGTTCATAACTACATATATTTTGTCAGTACATGTTATATATAGTAATATACTCATATGTATGAATGCACAAAAACAGTGGGCACCGAGAAGCTGCCCCATTGAATATGTTGTGTGTGGATGACATGCCTTTTGTTAATGTTATGTAAATTTTTACAGCATTACTAGCTTGAAGCACTAGTTATAACCAAATGTATATATTCTGTATAATTTCGCTCACTGTGTATCAACTGAGAAGACACATTTAACTTTATTGTCATCTGTCTTCCCTTTCTGTAACTTCGTTAACATTTTACACAAATATTTAATAGAGCTCTCACTGTATAAATATTAATGCTATTGTTTGAGTGTAACAAATTACATAAATTTGTCTTCTACACGGCCTGAAACACATAGGATATACAGGCTGTTGCTAATGTTCTTATGTCATAAAAACCTATTCTTTTTTTATTCCTACCCATTTTATCATCTCACTGTTGGAAAACGAATCTCCTCTCAGTATAGGAGAGTGAGAGTTAAGGCCATAATCTGCCATGCTGGCTTAATGCCGGTTGGCGGACTTCACACTCCTTTAGAGATAATTTTGTGTTTAACTCGTAAGGTTTCTTCATATTGTTTTCTTTCACCGTTACAGCAAGTGATATTTAAACTTAAACCACACATTTTGTATAGCCAGGATTTGAATTTGGGCCTCCAGAAGAAGAGGGCCACTTTTAAACCACTGCAGGTTTCAGGTGGCGGTTAATCGTCCTCTCGCTTTTAACAGGAGGCAGCGGCTCTAGGCGAGCTTCTGGGATGGCTGCGCGACACCCCGCACCTGGTCGCACTATGCTTGCTCCTTGGAGAAGATCACATGCCACCAACATTGCCTTCCTCCCTCGTGGCTGGCATATACGGCTGCTGCCGCTCGCACGCGGACCGCACGCGCCTGCTCGCTGTCATCAGGTCGCTCATCAAGCATCAGATGGTCCTATCAAGCGATCCGAGGAAGTAAGTAATTCCTCACGAAATCATGAAACATGTTTGTTCAAAGAATCTTCAAGCCTTAGACTGCATGAGTTTATCCAGACTTTGGGATTAAATTATCTTATGGCTGGATGTAGTGATTAGTGAACCCTGTTGGCTGGTTTATGCTTCCAATTTCACCCACTATAAAAATAATAACAAATTCGTTGTACTGAAAGATAGTGTGAAATAATGTAAAAACCTCCCTTCACCAGTTCTGGCGGAGAGTAGATTCTGCCATTTTTCTGTAAATAATGATCATCAGCATCATCCTCATTATGATATTATGACTGCTATTACAGTAGGACAGCTCTGGAATTTCTTTCGCCGCTTTTTCTCCATAGCGAAGCATTTTCCGAAGCGATGGTAGTTTCATTTGACTTACTAATGAATCACTTTTGAGTAAATGATATTTGAATTTGACTCTACCGATGTACAAATAGGTGAATTAGCAACAGGTTTTTTTTTTGTTTCTTATTATTTTTATCTTGTCCTGTAGGTATCCATTGTTCTTTTGCCAGTACAACAAACATAATAGCGTACGACTGATGAATACGAGTTATTCCGGTTCCCTACAGAACTAAAACTCGATTTGAATGTGCACAATGGCTAATCTGGGTAGTCGTTCTTGATTATATGTCGCTTGACAGGAAACATGAAGCAAATCTTCTTGAAGGTATCTCGAATGTTCCGGTCATATCTGTATGCCGGCAACGCGTGGTGCAAAACTCCTTCGGTGCTTTATTTACATAATATCAGATGACCCGAAGAAGTTAACACAAAAAAATATTTGCATACAACTCAATCGTCCACTGCTAATGTACTTTTTGCCCCAAGTACAAGCTTTCAGGCGGTTAACAGAGGAAGGTCAATAATAAGTTAATAGCAGCAGGGCGACTGTACTGGTATTTTGTAATGTTTGGATATTTTTTTACAGCGTTTTGTCTTTCGCTATGATTGACAACTACAATGATTTTATACGAACTGTACGTATTCGTCGCACGCCAGCCGCAAGGACGCGCGCACGCCCCTTTTACGACGCACGCAAACGATTGAGTCACAGATGATTTGTATAATTCAATCAACTCGTGTTCCTGTGAAATTGATACCTACTACGTTACCCTCCTCAATTTACCGTTCGTCATCACATTTCATTTGAGTGCGTCGTTGACCGTGTTGGTAGCAAGCGCGACAGCCGAACGGGACGTCCTGGATCTTAGTCCTGGCTCGGGTACTATTAGATTTTTCTAACTTAGATTTTCTAGTAGCGGCTCGCAGACTGGATATGTGCCTGGTGTACGGTAATAGACTCACCAACTATTCCATAGTGGGACGTAAACGTAACTGGTGAAACGTGGGTGTTTACTACACTCCTCTGCCCACCTCTTCAAGGATTACAGGCGTGATGTTACGTGTGTATATTACCTTTTATTACTTCTTAGTCTTATTAACAATTACAGTAAATGGAATAACGGTCACGAATGGTCCTATTCAAAAATAAACAGTCGAGGTTGCTCGGTGATGCTTGTAGAGGACAGCGGCCGAACCTGACTGCTGTTTTGATATTTTCTTCCTGAAAAAACTACAATTTGCTATACAAAAATTCTTTTCTGGGCGACGGTTTTATCTAAAAACAACAGGCCTTGATAGTAAGCAGTACTAAAAGCGGTCTATAAACACTAGCGAAATAATTAACATGTAAGTACTTACCTTTTCGTCCGCATTGGGCACGAAGTCGTTACCGCAATCGCTCACCCGCATGTATAGCGGTTTAATAAGTGTATCATTTAATCACAATGTTGTTAGTTTTATTGCTTTTTCAATCAATAATTTCATTAATTTAAAGCTATATTACATACTAGTACACTCAATGAAAGTGCTTCATTATTAATGTTATCGTTCATTCATTCGTCGCCTTTTACGCATCTTATGGAAATATATCAATAGACTCGAGTTTGAGTACAGTCTTAAGAATAACAAGCGAGACGTACCTAGCCTAGAATATAGCACGCTTTCCTTAAAAGTCACTTGTAGTCGAAATTGCATCTATTCACTCTTATCTTGGCTATCGAAGACAAACAGCGATGAAGAAACTCGTAGTTCCGGAAAAAAAATCATGTTGCAATATGCAGTCATGATTGATTGGTGGTAACAAGGAAGTGAGCACTTAATCAGTGTCGTGTGTGAAAGGCTCCCGGCCCTACGGACGCGTCTGCACGCCGTCCGCCGCGCTGTGACCGCCCGCGCCGATAGGAAAGTTGGCGATCGGCATGCTAATGTTCTCTCTAGACTCGAACGCGTAGTATGTACCTACATGCTTGTTGCATTCCAATACCCAGTTCGATACAGCAGTGTATGTATATTATGTAATGAAGACAGCTGATGCATGTAAGGATTACAAATATGGTGTGTAGTATAAGAAAATCTTTTAAAAAATTATTTATCTTGATAGGCCAAGTTCTGGAGTGGAGACCAGGCCTTGGAAAATGTAGCGTAGGACGCCCTCCGGCTGGCGGAGTGACGATATATGCAAAGTAGCTGGCAGCGCTTGGATACAAAGAGCTGAAGATGGGGCTCAGTGGCGTGCTGTTGGAGAGGCCTATGTCCAGCAGTGGACGGGAGTAGGCTGGTGATGTTGATGATAGGCCAAATGATATAATGAATCAAACAAATTTACAAATAACGTTATGAAGGAACCATTGCGAATCGTACAAAGCCATTAAAACGGTTGAGGCGTTTATTTTTAATTATATGCCAGTATTAAGTTTTCAAACCAGGGTGCTTACGAATACAGAAGAAACATGCAATTTGGGACGCGATCCTCTGCCTACTTCGTAAGGGACTTGGCCTAATGTTAGTAATGCACAAAATTTGTCCGTCTTTCTTCATTCCGGAGCTCGAAGCCAGTACTTCCCGCTCAGCAGTCACGCTTGCTACCATATCAACGAGGAGGCCAATTAAAGAGCTAATTAGATTTATTACAATGACCGTGCTATGTAATGCCGTCCCCCCACCCCGCATCGCCCGTATCACCAGTTGTCTGCGGCAGATAGAAAGTGCGCGCCGATATCCGCCATGCCGCGATATTCTGCTCGCAATGCTTTATTATCGCGAGGCACGCTATTTATTTGTGGGAAGTATTAGAAAAATTATACTTGTATGCTTGCGGGTGACTGCGTCTGCCGATCGAGAGGTCGTGGGTTCAAATCGTGGTTCGGGTACTTACCGTATGGAATTTTTTACTTCGTTTTTCAAGTCTAGTCAAATCTTGGAGTCTGAATATGTGCCCGGTGTATGGCAATAGACTCACTATCTATTCCATCCATTCTATTTTATTTTTAAACTTGTATAGTTTACTATTATGATTCGAAAACAATATAAGTTACTTTAATTACTTTTTATTAATCGTATTTATGTACTAAGGACTTCCAGCAGTGATAGTCAAATGGTTTAGAATTCATCTTCCTACTTCGGGAGTAAATCTCACGATCACCTCGTTCTTTACAAAATTATACGCGTTTTAAAATTAAACATCAATTACTCTAAGTGAGGGAAAACATACATACATATCCTCACGCCAGTTCCTTGCGGGGTAGGCAGAGAGCACAGAGTGCCAAATATCTCTTTACTTACAAACCTGTCGTGCCTCTTTCACATTCATCACTCTCTTCATATCGTTCATGCACGCCGGTTTCGGAGACTTCTAACGTCCCCGACACATAATATGTACCTTATTTATTAAATGAGGAAAAACATCGCCAGGAAACCTTGTTTTTTATATGACGAGAGCAGCGAGCAAGCACGTAGTACCTGATCATAGATATCGCTGCCGCTGTGTTGTTAAAAATAATGACAAATGTAAAGGAAATGCCCCTTCCATTTTATCTATAAAACCTGTTTTTTCTGTTATATTTTAACTTTAGAACTTATCCAGATTTTGTTTAAAACATATTATAATTACATGTACTGTTATAATATATGAGATAATACTAATATATAATGGTTCGTATTAAAGTATTATTGTGGTCTGTTCCAGACTGTTCCGGTCCGGCAAGTGCGCGCTGGCGGCGCTGTACGCGCTGTTCCGCGACGGGCACGCGCCCGCGCGCCGCTTCCTCGTGGCGGCGCTGCAGGCGCCCGTCATGGCCGTGCTGCACGAGGACGACTTCTTCCT
>DWTO01002040.1:0-14768 GCA_018244755.1 Jemadia pseudognetus
AACTGGTGAAACGTGGGAGTGTTCTGCATTCCTCTGCCTACCTCTTCGGGGACTACAGGCGTGAAGTTACTTTTTTAGACTGATTTTTGATAAATTCTTTAGGTATGTTAAGTTTGCAAGTGTACAATGTCACAAACTGTTAGTGTATAGCTTACCTTGTATGAAATCGTCCTGGCCGCATCTTCCGAACCTCGTTTCAGTTGTTTGATAGTAAGCAATACAGTTCTTATAATGATCATCGTTAATGTAGTTTCTTTGTATGCAACGGAACGCAATGGTGTGAAAATTGTATAGCGGAATAGACTTACAAAATGATATACCATTTTATAAGGCTATTCCATTAATCTTAAAGATTGCATGCGCTCCGTTGAGCGATTAGATATGAGATTGCCCAATGAATCGTGGGATGGCTGGCGGCCGCCTCGCTGGCTGGCTCGACGAACCAACGCTCGTTGCCTTATCAGATCTTCAATCGGTGTCGCTTTTGACACCGCGCAGTACGCAATCATCGATGAAACGCACTCATTTAAAATGTGTATCGATTGATGTTTAATTGATGCTTTCATGACGGTCGACGACTGTTTTGATCGTCGTTTTCAATCTCAAGAGGACTAAAGGGCTTTATCATCAGATGTGTTAAAGGTTGCTGAGATTGTACCGCAGTTAGGACGCGTAGGGCTCCTTAGTTGGGATAGTTATATTGCTCTGTAGCTATCGTACATGTGCGTAGCCACCGTCGCGGTCGCTGCGACTCTGTACGTGCGTTTTCCACACTGCGCATTCCGCTGCCACACGTGCTCAGTGTTCACTGCAACAATTACTAGCAGTAGTTTTCCATTCAAATTCATTGTCTGAAACACTTCAGTTTAATAATTGTTCTATTCAACTATTATATTTCGTTTTGTGGCTGTTAATCTGCGTGGATTTTCGTCTTTTTATATAATAAATTCTCTTCAGTCGTTCTGTAATATACCTATCTTCAGAGGAGACGTCGATAGCCGCAGATAGGGCACGTTTAACATAACAATGACTGTGGTAGCAACAAAGCGTAAATATTATAATTTAATAAAGAATAATATAATAGTCATTATCACTAAATGAGAGACGTCTAAAATGTATTTTAGTGCGCATGTTTAAATTAGAGGGTTATATTGATATGTAACGTGAAAAAACTGTTTACTTGAAATTAGTGTAATGTCACGTCTTTAATCACCGAAGAGGTAGGCAGAGGAGTACACTACCACATTTAAGCAACGTTTACGTCTTACTATGGAATAGACGGTGAGGTTCTTGCCATACTCCAGCCACAAAATCCAAAAGACACAAAATAGAAATTATGTTACTAGAAATTCTAATTCTCTCGAACGTCTGTCACGCGTGTCAAGACAATTCGATCAACGAGTTATGTAGTTTTGACATGATATTGTGTTTGAAATGAAAGTTTCGTTAAAACGTTTCCTTTTGATAATCTATTTTGGCTATTCATATGGCCATCTGATTCCACACTAGGTAGGTACAGCCTACACTACAATAGCCAGACAGCTGATAAACATATGTACATATGTACATAAATTTCTAAATATGTACTTAGGTCGCTATATAGATAATCTTACGCCTCGATACAAAACAAATACTAGTGTTCATCACACAAATATTTGATTTAGTTGGGGATCGAGCTTATAAGGGTCAGTTCAGCGATCAGACAATCAGCGATCGAATCAAGTAAGGATTTATGGGACTTTTGCTTGCGTTATCTTTCATTACTGTTAAATTGATGTCGCTCTGATGTTACCTATGACACATTTTGAGAGACTACCTTTACGGTGTCGTACGCAAAATTATTAATTATGTTATGTATGTTTTTACTGTTCCCTATAACGTTCCGTTCCAATTCTGTAGGCAGTTGCGCCGCTCGCGGTTCGTCGCCACAAACCGGTGTGAGATGTTTAATATTCCTGATAGATAACGACTCCTCCAATTTTGATGAATATTTATAAACATGCAGCGACAATAAGCGAGCTCCAATGTTAATCACATTAGCTATTATTTTATTTGCGCCCCTTATCGCTCGCTCACTTGTCGCTACACTAGGTAAGTATTCGTCGATATATTTGTACATTTGCACCGCTAAGTACCTACCTATTATTTACGTTTTGGGGCTACTCTCATTCAGTAGGGTACCTATGTCTTACATTAAGTAATAACTATATTATGTAATACGCACACATCAACATTATTAGCATGCTTTAGTCCACTGCTGTACATAAGCCTCCCCTGAGGTATATAGGTACGACCAAATTTTTTAACTTCTCTCAATTTTCGTAACATAAAGTTGTATATGTTCAAATGTACACTGACAAGTATAAAATTTGACTTTCGAAACTCAGTAGACAAACCGAAATATTGCTATTTATGTCGTATTGGAGTATCAGAGATGCGAGTGGTCCCTGCGGTCGGCGAGCGCTCGTTTCGTTAACAAGCAATTAGTTTCCAATAACCGCGTCGAGTGTCGCTGCAACGGTACTTTACGCTTAATTTCATAATAATTACTTCAGTTCTCATTTAGCCGTCTATCCCGAATAACCGGCACTGTCGTGTCGCAGGTCATAGCCCTCGCACACTAGCATGCTGTTGACGCGATTTAATCCTAGCCTATTTAAGTTAGGTAAGGGTAGTCGTTCAACCGAGTGTAATTTAAGAGGTATTTCGTATCGTTCTTGTATTGAAACGACAAGGTTTGACGATACGACGGTAACGAGGCCCCTCGCAAACAAGAACGTTTTTACGCAGTTCCGTCGCATTTTCCGTGCGAGCAAAAAGCCGGCGCGACCCCGGAGTGTGTTTGCTGTAGCGATCCTGTCGAGGGTCTGTTTGTAGTTCCGTTTAGAGAGCGGCTATAAATTAATGCTCGGATCGTCAAACAAGGCATTGTTTTGTTAGCGGCGGCCGAGCGCCTATAGTTCAGTAGGTACAGATCGGTACGTGCTGGCCGTTACTGGGTTAAGTGTCGCGCGCGCAGGAAGTAGGCACCGCCATTACTCGTTCGCAGAAACATACGCACACATGCGAAAGTTTGTGCCGACACGTGCAAATAGGGCAACGTTGTACGCTACGCTCGCAATGTCTGTCGCCCTCAGTCGCCTGCATTTTCAACAAACTTTATGCGTAGGTATAGTTTTTTACCATAAAGATCACAATATCCATACTCCACAGACTGGAATTAGTTCGGATGCTAAATTGTCGTTGATTTCACCACTATTTAGTTATAGAACTTCTTGACTTCTATTGTTCGCTGAGCTTTCTTTGATTCATGCGTTCGTAAATAGAACGGTTACTGCTAGATAGGTACCTATCTGTGATCGGGTCAAATTTAGAGAAAAAAATTAAATACGCCGTGGTCTCGATCTGAGAACTATACAAAATGATTCTCTTCAGCACGATGCGTTAGTGTTTTGAAAAAAGAACATTCTCAACAGAACATTCGGATGTTTGTAGGCATTAATAGGTAAGTACACTAGGTACGTAGTAGAAACGTTTGTTAAAATTTTAAAGCAGACCACGTACTCGTACCTATAGCAATTTTTATTGAATGGCTCCCGCGGCTGAGATTGAACAGTCTAAAGTTGTAATTTTACCTGTGTAATATGTAAACAGCTTATTAGAAAAATAAAGGTTATTAGATATTTTCGCGGAAAACTTATTTTGTAATTTATTCGCAAAGGCGTCGGTATCATCGTGTTTAGGACTGCTAGTGATGTAAACGTACCTCAAAATTAAATTGAAGCTATTTATAAGTAAAGTATAGTAGGTATAGTAATGTCGACATAGGTACTTTGAAATTCTACGTTCTACACTCCTCTGCCTACCTCTTCGGGGATAACAGGCGTGATGTTACTTTACTTTGAAATACTCTCCTCACCGCCAAGTTAAGGCTATCAGTCATAATTAGTAATAGCAGCGGATGTCGATTCATATTCTTTTCTCACGCGAGTGCAAGGTACATACGATATAATTGAAATATGAGTGCTTAAAAGTAATAAATTGGCGCTCAAAGCGAACACCGCACCGCTTTGGTCGTGAATCGCTTGCAATTCGAAGCGGCATAAAACGCGTGCCATGAAACACCTCGTAAATCGCTGTATTCTAGACGTACTTATTCTATCTACCTACCCTACACACCTTTGATTGTTTTAAGGCTCTGCTCGCCAAGCGGTGCGCGCCGCCCGCGTAAACTTTCGCTAGATTGTATGGCTATCGTGGTGTAAACGATACTGTAACACTCATAATTCGCGACATTAGACTAGTTTCCATATACATGTAATAAATTTGCACGCTAATAAAGTACCTACGTTTAAAAAGTTGTTTTACACAAATATAGGTAATATTAAAACAAAAAGTATGTTGTGTAGATATAAAGAAAGTTTTAGGCGTCATAAAACTATATAGGTAAAGACAATATAAAACGGTATATTGTAATTAAATTTACAAGCGTTTAATATTCAGTTTCTGTTTGAACACAACTAAACGCATGAGCCAAATTATGTTTGTATGTGTGCGTATGTGGCATTGAAAACAGCGAAGCTACAAAACCGAAATGGGAGTCGAATGAAGAGCGGCGGCATCGGTGTCGCTCCTGTTGCGGGCTACGTACCTACTGCTATGCCAATAAATAAAAATGTACGGAGCGACCTCGCGACGACACACGGCGTGTGTGTGCGTCCACGTGTGGATACGTTGTCTGCGTGTGTGCACGCGCGGTACTAATTGAGGAGCTGATAACGGAGCAAATGCGAGCGCAATACACGTTACCACCGAAAATACGAAGGCTTGCGCAACCGTCCATTAATGTTGGCGCACATCTAAATACAACGCGTGGTGATGACACCTGTGTATTTCTCGAAAAATACAATAAAAAATAAAAGGACGTGGTAACACTTGCTTTGACCACTTTACTACCACTGCTATACACTTCTGTTGTGTGCATTGTTGACTACCAAATGTCATGATTCGCTAGCGCTAAATTTAAAAGCATCTAGATACCTTCAAGTTTTTCTGTATAAGTGAATGTATTAATGAAATGAATTTATAATTGTGTATTTATGCATTAGTAAATGTCGACCAAATTTTTCTTTAGAAATTATACTGCGGGACGCTGAGGCGCCTGCATCCGCCCACCGCGCGCCCTTATAAGTTAACCATGTACATATTTCACTTACAAAAAACATTATAAATCATATGTAAGGAGGAATTGTATCTTCGTGAAGTATTGTATATGCAATACTTCACGAAGTAGATATAATTAAAATGAGCCTTGCAGTAAACATGGAAGATGGCGAAAGACCAGTAGCGGAGCAGTGTGGTCGTGTATTGTAATTTTCCTCGTTGTTACCATCAGCGAGGCAAACAATAACACGACCGTGGAGGAAACTTGCCGTCGCACCGACGCTAATTACAACACAAATATAATTAGGCGCGCGCCGCGCACTCTGCCTCGATGCGTTATTGGGAAACTGTTGCTGCATATTTAGATAATTTAATTTAATATTTAAAGTTTGAATGACCAGACAAATATTATAAACAATTGATATTACTATTTTGTTACATTTTAATTTACAAATGTCGATACAGCACGATCCACTAATATAGCACAACACGGAACAAGGACATCAAGCAGAAGCGAGGAAAATATTTACAATAATGAATTGACCATTATAAAGAGCGGGAACTCATTTTATGTATTTAATCCTAATATCATCGAATTGTTGCATTTGTTGTTAATGAATTGGTACATTTGTTTATTTAATTGCGGCTTTGTAACGTTAAGTGTCAGCGGAAGGCAGCGGGGACGCGAGGCGCTAACGCTTGTTTGCTGAGGCGCAGTGGTTTAACGCTCTCTAACCCGCTATTTTACACTTCCCAACAGTCCTCTGATCATATCCAAATTTGTTCACAGTTTTTGTGCGTCTAGTGATGGCTTAAGTGTCTCAAAATGAGTTGTTTGTATAGGCTGTTAGAGCACCGGAGACGGACTATCGAACGAGCGCAAATATCGCTCTTAGTCCGGACTTTTTTAAAGTAAATTCTCCGTCAATCGACTTGTTCTCTATTGCACTCGTGGGTTCTGTCACATCCGGGCTAAGTTGACCGTTAGTAATATCTAAAGCATTACAATTATTGTCTCAAGCCGTCTCTTAATGGGTTATGTATTAAATTAACTAATGTGAAAGTTTTAGTTAAGAATTGAACGTTTCATCACTGCTGTAATCCCCGAAGAGGTAGGTAGAGGACTCCCACGTTAACCGGTTACGTTTAATTGTACGTCCTACTAAGGGATAGAGAGTAAGCCTTACGCCATACACCGAGCACAAATTCATACTCGGAGTATAAATTAGTCACAACTAGAAAATTCAACTAAAAATCTGAGTACGAAATATCCGATAGTACCCGACCCAGGAATCGAACCCAGGAGCTCTTAAACAGTAATAGCGTTTGCCAGCACTCTATAAACGAGGCAGTGAATAATTATTTCTCCAATATCAATATAGGTACACGGAAGGTACTAGGTTGATACCGTACTAAACAAGGATAATAAGAACAAACCAACGAATTGATATAATAATATTAGTATAATAATACACAATATTATTCGTCAACCATTTCCGAAAAATTTATTAAACCCGATTATCACTTGTTTCCACTTCCGAGGTCGACACACCAAACCAACCGACTCGTGTCGTCTGTGTCGCATTATATATTGCCAGCCACACACGCGCTAATGTTTCATGAATGGTGTATGTTATCTCATGGGATTATCATGACTGTCATCCCCAAGGGGCTCATCGGACACCAGGGATGTTCCGCACAAACACATCTGGTCTACTAATGATCATTATAAAAACAATCAACTTGACTATTATTATACCAAATTATTGTTAATACAATGATTATTTGCTAGCGAGGTTTTATTGTAAACACTATTCATTGTACACTATTAAACTTAAAATCAAACGTCGGCACAGGCTATCGTCGTAATTGTAAATTTCTATTCGTGTAATTAAAATCCGCATCAATCCCATTCAAAACCAAAACAATTGAGAGGCAGCGGCGACTGATTAAAACGAAAACAATTGAAACGTAAGAGTTGAATAAAATAATAAACGGTTTTCGGTCGCGTACGGGCATGTCCGCGCGTCGTGTCGCAACGGGCGGCGATAGCGGCGCGTACGTGTCCGCAGCGCGCGCGCAGTCACGCAGCGCGCCCGCCGCTTCTCGTTCTGCGGGTGCTTTACTCGTGCCCATCGCCTCTCGTACCGCACATTCTACGCTACGTTAACTTGGAAGGCTAATTACCCTTTGAATTGCACTTAACTATTTGTCCAATTGACAAAATTGCAGCTTTAGTACGTTTCCGAAATGTTGGTGTAATGTTTTACAGTTCATTACCATAATGGTGGTAACTTTTATACATTTTACTAGAGACTAAGTGCGTACTGACTGTTAATGCACCGTCGTATTAATTCATATTAGGGCTACAGTAGAGTAAAGATGTTCACTCTTTAAAACAAAAGATCTTAATTTTTTTAATGAACAAAATACCTATGTCTCTTGTACTTATTTTGCGATTAGTGTAGGTATATGCAATCTCTTCAAAGCAATACAAGGTTCGATATTTAGCTTTTTTAATTACATAATAAATCGACATTGATTAATGGTAGTTACCATAATTGAAATATTCTATAAATAAATGAAATATGAGTGTCTGTTTGTAATATTAAAATAAGCGCTTTTTACTAAATGCAATGTATGTATGTATACACGGTACTTATACGAAAATAACATTTTTTTCAATTTTTGTCTGTTTGTTTCGGTTAATCTTCGGAACGGCTGGATCAATTTTGACGGCACTCACTGGCAGACAGCTGAGTAACTTAGACTACTTTTATTTTACAATTCGTAATTTCCACTCGGACGAAGTCGCGGGCAATATTATTATTAGTTGACAATATTATTATTCTGGTAATAGTAATATCTTGGGCCATCAGCACGCAGCATTTCTATCCCAAACAAAGCATCTAGTAAGCTTGTAGGAATGACAATAGGGATGAAGTTAATAAACGAAAGTCTCTAAAATTATTCATCTATGTATTTAATGAAACGTAAATAATAGATTGCAAAACAAATATTTATTTAATAATTATGAGTGAGATTATTTATTATTTAGATAAAATAAAACTACAAAATACGACAATCCGCCATGTTATGTTGAACGCCAATAAAAGCGAATGACGTCACGTCCGACTAGACCTCAATGACAACTCTTTATGTTTTACATATTCATTTGTGTTTTCTTTAGATTAATGATTAATAGACAGTGAAATGACAAGGATGGAGCCAGGATTTACAAAGGCCAACAGTCCAAATTAGCCAAGAGTCGCGGTTTTGATGCTGGGAGTGTTTCTAGGATCAAACAAAGACTTTTGTTCGTCAGAAATTAGGAATGCAAAAACATACGTGTAAGTACAATACAATCAATTAATTAACTTCAAAATTAATAAACATAAGACAAAATCCTTTAAAAATATACTTTCTGTTTTTCATTATACTTACCTGCTTCAATGAAACATCTAATATTAATTGCCCTTGTGGTTATAATGCAATGATTCTTTCTAAAAAATATTTACCTACCAAATACAATTACACACTGTTTTCTTTATTTTAGGTCTTCCAGAGTATCATATAGTGACGAATTGACGATGGTATAAGTCACGTCCAGCTTAAACGGGAAGGAAATCTGTGCATAATGAAAGACAAAATCTGCCCAGAATATAAAGTACATGCAAAGTTGTATGGAGCAACTTTGGTAATTGATGAATACGACGAGAAACAAAAATTAAAAGTGAAATGTGTTTTTTTAATAATAATTCCTAATTTTAAGCATATATATGATATACAATAATTATTTATTCCTGAACATTAAAAAAAACAATTATTCAAAATTTCTCATCATTCCTATTGTGGTTGTCAAAATTTAACTTGTTGGCTATTGCGTATTACAGTAAACGTGTAATATGGTGGTACATTGGAGAGTTAATTTACTACACCATTAAAGTACCTAATGGTGCCCGCAGAGCGCTTTTGCCGGCAAAGCGACTCTCACAACTCCAGCGCTCATACAATATACATACAACATGATTACATCCGGGTCGGAACACACGCACCTCACGCCGCGACTCCGGCATCGAACCGCGCCTGCTTCTTACGCTTATCTGCTCTGAACTAATCGAGAAGTTATACTTATTTGGACTCATTTAATGACAACAGTAGTAATAACGTTGAGTTACGAGTACATCAAGTGATTCATAAACACTCCGATCGAATTTCATTCAGGTGCTATTTCCTGCGAGCTATTACATTTTTAATATTCTTCTTAATAAATTGACGGTTAAAAAGGGCGACCTATGCTGGTACCGTGCTATACACAGTACACATAGTCAGGAGTTCACATCAAAATATTGTAGGTATTACGACACACAAGTTAACGTAAAAATATAGATGTGTAACATGATCGTGATACAAGTATTTCATCAACTTCATCTTGCATTAGACCAATGCTGGACGTCAATCTTCCCTAATGAGCAATACTGCGTTGTTGGGAATCATCAAAAAATATTTCTTATGCTGTGAGACCACAACAGACCATGTGGGTGACCACATGTTGGAACTTGAGGCCTATGCTATGCTTGCTAATTTTTTGATGCGGTATATAGGGGCTTAGTAGGGCGGTGAGTCCTAATGTTTCCAAATTTTGAACGCTTGTCGAAATGTTACATTTTTAAATAGCATTAGACACACTTTCTTACCACCGGTATCTTGAATCGCTGTAGTTTTAATAGAGTCATTTCGCGTAGTGTTCATTATAATTACCAAACGACCTTTAGTTCCATGTTTCACTTTATTAAGTGTCGATTGAAAAAGAGACCTATTCTATGACTACCGCGTTGGTTGTGTTGGTTGCAACCGACTGCCGATCTGGAGGTCCTAGGTTCAAATCCCGGGTCGAGCACTATTGAATTTTTCTAGTAACGGGTCGGAGTCTGGAAATGTGCCCAGTGTATGCCAATAGGCTCACCGCCTATTCCATAGTGGGAGGTAAACGTAACTCGTATAACGTGGGAATGTAGGTACTAAATTCCTCTTCCTTCCTCTTCGGAGATTACAGGCGTGATGTTACGTTACTACAGAATTATTGTCATTTATTTCCGCCCGGAAGTATTTCGCAGTAAGAATATTAATGCAAAATATGGTACAGTTTAAGCTATAGGTAAGGCAACTGAGTAATCGTGAGGCAATTATCGAACAATTTACTCAATGGACTGACCGAGGTAAATTCAGAATTGGCTGTGAGATACGAAAATCATTTATGTTAATTGACCAATAGATTTGGCTCGCTGAGTTTTGATGACAGCGTTCTGAGCTATTTATGAAACGGAAAAAGAATTGTCTCGTTTATATTTGGAAGCTGGTTAGGCACTTAGTTGGTGAATATGGTTAATACATGCAAGCGGGTCGAGGGCGCCGCGACATTAGGAGGGTGGCGGCGTGGGAGGGGGGGCAGAGGCATTGTGATAAGCGAACCTACTTCCGAGGCGTTCCGAGTCATTAGTTGCACGCCCATAGACTTCACTTGGTGTTAATGACCGGGGAGAATTTCGATCTTTTTCAGATAATTTTGGTCCTTATTCTTGAAAGTTAGTGGAATTCATCTTCCTTCTTTCGCCTTGTGTACGTCCACTATATCTACTAAGTCTCATTTTATCACCAGATTGGACCACCAGATCACCAGATATCGTTTCAGGTAAAATTTCTGGTTTGTTATAAGGACCTTTCGTTACGATGCTCATTGAGCATCTTATTATCACCAGAGTATTTGATTAAGATAAGAAATAATCTTCATTGAAGATCGTAGTAAAGAAAAAAAGTCGAAGAAGAAGTAGCGTATTTTCGTAACATCACAACATCACGCCTTTAATCCTCGAAGTGGTAGGCAGAGGAATGCAGTACACTCCCACATTTCACCAGTAACGTTTACGTCTCAATATGGAATAGGTGGTGAGCATCTGGGATCGAGCAGTGAATGTTCGGGTATAAAATTATCCTTTTTCAATTGCAAATACTAAGTACATTTAAGAGATGTCACTGTGTAAAGTCTCCATATCCGTGTATAGGAAGGAGGAAGTGTTATTCTAAAATAGGATCGATCGATCGCGGCTGTGTGTTGAGGTGCTAAGGCGCGTTACTCACGGTACGTGTTCCGTGACGCATCCCCCGTGTTGTTGGCGCAGTCACGCAGCCTCCGGACGCATTCGCCATTGTTTGCGCCAGTCCCCGTACAGCAAGCCACATCGAAATGAACATGTAACACTATGTGTTAGCCTCGTGTGGGCTTCCTTATCTTCAATCGCACTTTGCCATTGGCTCTTAGATTTTTGAAATGTACGTTAATTATTATTGGCTGTCATTTAAACGGTTATCAAATTATTGCTATTATTGTGAACAGAAAATGTATTGGGTAACCTAAAATTGTTGGTTAGTTATCATCTTTTTTATTTAATAATAGGCTCACGTTTCACTGCAATATCACACGATGAAAAGTGAGATTCAGCCTACGCCCCCAAGATGTAGCCTTACCTAGAAAGTGTCATATTCTCTAGTCATCAATAATTTCTCAACCAATCAACAATTAAAGACATACGACTCTCGACCTCTGAAATAAATGTGTCCAATTAATTATATGTAGTACCTATAATCTCCATTCAGTAACCCACGTTTTATTAAATATTACTTACATAACCTAACCTAACAATTTCTTACATAGGTATGCATATCTTCCATATAAACTGCTTATACAGATGTTTTCTTTGCTGACCAGTTGTGGTAGGTTGCTGACCAAGTATTTATTTTGCAGCGCGACTGTTTACTAAGCAGATATTACAATAATAATATTACAATACAACACTGGCTACTGGTTAAACTTATGTAAATTTGTAAAGTTATTCATAGCATGGTTTTTATTTATCGCATGCAAAATACATATTTGTATGCTGTTCCAATGATTTCATGGCTGATTTCTGTTTCTAACCAAAATCAATTACTTGCTTCTAATTTTTATGTATAATTCGTAAAATGATACATTTTTTTTTAGATTCAGGTCTGACTTCGCGTGAGGGGTAGGCATTGTAATATAGTATTCTCTCACGATACATCTGTAAAGTTCTACGTATCATAATAGAATAGGGGGTTAGTATATTGCCATATACCGGGCACAATTTCGAACTCCCAGCTACTACTACAAATTCTAATTTAGAAAAATCTGGTGTCACCTGGGCCGGGTATCGAAGCGACCCGATCAGAGGTCACGCTTGGAAGTTAAACGAAGGATGAGCAAAAATCTTAAAAAAAAGTTTTCATTGCCCACGTATCATTAGAACGAATATGTAAAAATAAAATTATGGAAACGACCGAATCACAATATGTCCCATACAGGTTGTAAACGAAATGGTGATATCTATTAGGCCTAAAAATAGAGTTCCCAGAGAGAGTTATGGTAAAATAGGCCAAAGCTCATGAAAATATACTTGATCATTTGTGGGCATCGAAGTTATCTAGTTCCTTGGTAACACAGAACTAGTGACTTCTCTCTTAGTCTTTACTGAAGATAGCAAAACCTTTTGAGGTAGAGGTAGTGCTATATAAAAATCTAATAACTCAACTATCTACTGAAATCACGTGAACTAAGTCACATCCATTTAAGAGACTAAGATCGGTGGACATTTTTTTAGAAATACGAAACATATAATCGCCCATAATCCCCGAAGAGTTAGGCAGAGAAATGTATGTAGTACACTCCCACGATTCATCAGTTACGTTTACTATCGTCCTATCCCCAGGTGGTGAGCCTACTGTCATGCACCAAGCACATTTTCAGACTTTGAACCACTACTAGAAAATCTAAATTACAAAAATCCAGTAGTTCCCGACCCGGGTTTTGCACCCAGGACCTGCCGATCGGCAGTCGCACTTGCAACCAACACGACCAACGAGGCGGTTTGTATATTATATGAATGTAATTGAATCTATAAATAAAATTTTCCGTCTCTTTATTCTTTGTCTTTAAAGAAAAAAAGTGTGTGAATAGCTTAAAACTTTGTAGGTGTGCCTACTAAGAGTTAATGAGAATACTACAATAGCATGTTTAAAATTTAACTGTCTAACTATAGTATTACTATTATAATAAAATTATAACAATATTATTTAATTATAATGTAGGTACCTATATGTCTAAAACTTCTTAAAACGTCTTGACGTAAAACGTGAATCAAGCCGGTTCATACATAATAATACACTCACGAAACATTTAACAATATCACTCAAATTTTTCCAGTTCTAATTTTACTACGTAAGTTTGTTTATAACATTAAGGTAGCCTGAAGACTGCCTCGAGGGTTGTGTTGTTTGCAAGCGCGACTGCCGATCGAGAGGTCCTGGGTTCCAATTCTGGATCGGCGTCTATTGGATTTCCGTACAATATATTTTTACTAGTGGCTCGTAGTCGGAATTTGTGCTTGCTGTAGCATAGTAATATAGGTAATCATCACCTATTCCGTAGTGGCACGTAAACGTAACTGGAGATACGTGGGATTATACTATACTCATCTGTCTACCGCTTCGTGGATTACTGGCGTGATTTTACGTTTTAACGTTACGGGTGTATTCCCAGACAGGTAGGAAGATGTATGTTGTACACTCCTAACGTTATTTGTGACGTTAGAAAGAAAGAAGAAAAGAAAATACATTTTTTCAATGAATAAAGTACAGCACATTCACTAAATACATCAAAAATATTTAACAAATACAAAAAAGAAACAAACGTAACATCACGCCTGTTATCCCCGAAGAGGTAGGCAGAGGAGTGTAGAACACCCCCACAATTCACCAGTTACGTATACGTCCCAATATGGAATAGGTGGTGAGCCTATTGCCGTAAAAAAAGAAAAAAATATACACTATAAAACACTATAAAAAGAAAAAAATACACTATAAAAACAATAATAACAAACAAAGTAGTCACTACCAAAAATAAACAAAATGAGAAAAAAGTAAAAAAAAGCAAAAAAGGTACTGAAAAGATTATCCTCAAAAAGGACGGACTCAGCGTATGCCGCGACCGCTGTGACCATGGCGCTGGCTTTCAGTCCTGCCCATCGACACGAGTTGAGATGAACAGCTCACACCTTAATAAGTTTAAAAAAAAATCACAGGTATTGCTATCTAATTTTACTCACATTTATGTGTTTGTAGCGCTTTGTGGTCGCGTTAATCCTCTCATTCTGAAAGGGCACCTTAACCCTTGCATTCTGAGAGGAGACCAATGTTCCAACAATAAAAAATAAAATGTATATCGTATCGTAAATAAAACTACTTACGGATGGTGAAAATGTATAAACAACGCAGATTGACAAGGACGATTAAATGACAACAATTCTGGTATCAGCGTGGCGAGTGGCGCGCGAGGGACGAGGTTAACACTACCGCAGTTATCGCGTTGCAATACATCGACTGAGCGCGGCGACAACATTTGCAGCATCGACTTTATCATAGGGCTCCACATTGAGAGAGTGTATTTAACGTAATTTCACGCCTGTGATCCCCGAAGAGGTAGGCAGAGGAGTGTAGAACACTCCCACAATTCACCAGTTACGTTTACGTCC
>DWTO01002041.1:0-14766 GCA_018244755.1 Jemadia pseudognetus
TATTACAAAATGACTAGGTACATTTTATTTTTACTTTTAAAAATAACTGACAATTGTCTTTGATTAGAACAAAGAGGCGGAGATAGCTTATTAAAGGTTCGCGTACTTTTTCATTCTGTACGGTTTCTCTTAACCGATGATAGACTATACCATAGATGTTTATAATAAAAAGAGATCAAATAATTAAGACAATTTTAATAAAGATATTTGTACATTAACTGTAAGAAGGCACATGAAAACAATTTTCTTTTACATTTATTTATACGAATAATGACTTCTATAAATTCGTTTACGGATAGTTAGGACATGAATCTATGGTCACACCGCGTCTAATCTGTGAAACATTCGAAATTCAAATTAGTTATTATTTTTGCGTAGTAGTACACGAATTTAAACTCATCCCTTTATTTTAATCAAAAACTTTTCTCTGTTTGTTGAGCATGCAAATTATAATATTTGCCTTGAGTGAAATATTTACAATGGGTTAGTCCACACAATATGAGAATTCGCAAGAATATTACAAATTTCATATTTTTTGTGTGCACAACGTATTGAGATTTTTTGTCAAATTATAACGAAGTCAAATACAAATATAACAAGATCCAAAAGTTTAGTTAATGAAATAACACTTGTTTCATACATTTAAGTACGTTTATACAAAATCAATACGGTACTTGAATAAACATCGAATGTATGTGCTTAGCTATGTATATGTATAATAATTTGATATTTTAACTTATTTTTTATTCATGGCATTATTGTATTATATTAATTGATAATAATCAATACTCAGGGTCCGTCGTCAACACGACGCAGTACTTAGTAGTATGTTATAGCGTACAGCAGAGCCACGTACGAATGGTCAGAAGTCGAGCAGCGCGGGCTTGGTGTCGCGCGCGCACTTGAGCAGCGAGTACATGAGCTTGACGAAGCCCGTGTCCTTGGGCTTCTCGAGCCCGCGCAGCAGGCGGTTCTTCATGACGGCCACGAACTCGCGGTTGCTGAGCTGCCCGTCCACTGGCGAGGGGCGGGATGTTCTCATTAGCAGTGTTACGAATGCCCGCTGGCTCAGGTGGATTAGTGAAAGGGTATTTATAGTAATATGATAAATACGAGCCGCATGCCCAGCGTGGGGATTATGGGCATAATCGTTCAGCGGAGGCCTGTGTCCAGCTGTGGATTGTAATAGGCTGATGATGATGAAGGAATATAGTTATTGAAAATTGGAGGATGAGTACCGAGCAATTCTTTAAGGCATGACTCGTTAATCGTAATAAATGAAAGTTATTTCATTTTAAAGGCAATTGTATAAAATTTCAACTTAGTGTTTTACTGACTAATCTTGAGCATATGCAAGCACGTGTATAACAGAAATGGACGGAAATCTAACCCCATATCCCCACTCACTGTTCTCGTCGAAGATGGTGAAGACGACGCGCACGAGGTGCGCGCGCAGGTCCACGCGCGCCACCGTGCGCGCCACGTGGCGCAGCGTGGCCTGGTCGATGGACGCGCCCGCGATGTGGTAGAACGTCAGCGCCGTGTCCACGTCGTTGATGTTGTTCAGCAGGTGGAAGAACTTCAGGTAGTCCTCCTTGGTGATGCCCACGCCGTGGTCGCGGAACCTGCACACCGCGAGCGTCACGTGGCGGCTACTGCCCTGCCCACCGCTTCGAGGAAATTTGTGCATTATATTATGAAGATACATCATCTTATAATGTATTTTTTTGTAACGAGGCGCATATCAGGATATGAACTTAGAACGCCCAAAATAGGAGGCTGAATTTCAAATCACTAGATTATCACTTCTGCAAATTATATTTTTACGTATTCATACTTATTATATAACTAAGCCTGATAGCCAGGTAGCCAAGGAACCTGGAGTCTTAACCAACTAAATATCTTATAGAACTCTTAATATCATTTCTATGTCTTATTGTGAAATAAATCCTGTTTATTCCTACATAATATTATCTTAATTAAATAAATGATTCATTTTAATCTTCTTAAGCCAATTATATGATACCTACTAAGATAAATTGTACGTCAACTAATTAGACAAATTTTTATCGAGTTGCTCGATTTGTGTTTTAAAAATAAAGTGACTAGATAATTTATCATACAATTAAGACAAGCGAGTACCTACTTTTATAATCATGCATTACATTAATGATGATAACCAACTGTGTAATGAATTTGCGAATATTCTACAGGCAAATAACTTTAAATCACTATTAATTAAATCCATTATCATGTCACAATATGGTCTTGATTTTCCTCATTCTGGTGAAGACCCTCGCGTCATATAGTCTCACGCTTTCTTGACACGCGACACAAGTCACGTGTCACGCGTCACACGTCACGTGTCACGCGTCACGCGTCACGCGTCGTCAGTAGACTCACGCTTTCTTGACACGCTTCAGCATCCTGGCCTTCTTCTTGGCAGGGTAGCCGGCGTAGGCCAGCAGCAACTCGGCGAAATCTGCTTCGGTTATGCGGCCGTTCTCGTCTGCAATCGCAACAACACAATCCACTTCAACACTTTTAGCGTGGCAATGCAAAACTCATAAATTTATAAACACATACGTTCTCTTTCTTTTTCTCTCTCTCTCTCGTACGCACACACGCACACACACACAGAACGTCTTTCAAGTATCGTCGCTGCTAGCGCCAACAGTCTCACCAGGTTGCTTCCTCTGAAACTCGAGAGACAGAATCTCTCTTTGCAGCTGCTGTTGGAAGTCCAAGAATTTCTCTATCGTCAATTTCTCATTCAGCTTCGGACCGAAGAAATATGTCGTGAGCGCTGAATTTATACCCTGTAACGTGAAATATAAAATATTACGCACTAAGATTGACACTATTTAATATTTTTGGTACTATACCGTCACGCCAGCTCCCTTACTGGATAGGCATAGAGCACAGAGTGACAATTATTTCTATTCTTCAAGAGCTCACTATCTCACGTGTTTCTTCTACGCTTATATTTATATACTCTCATATATTTTAAACTATTTCTCATAATAATATTATTCGTATTTGAACATACTGACGTTCAAAACGAAATTATCGTATCTGTTTCTGAACCGACTGATATTTTTTCACCTAAGGTCATAAAATCTCGTGAAGTCATGCATAAATTATATTCATCATCATTTAATATTTATCATCATTATTTATCAACCATAGGAATATTTAACCTTAGTCCTATTAACCGCTGGCGGTGTTTACCTATAATAAGTTTTACAATAAGCATAATCCACTTTGTCCACGTTTATACTTATAAGAAATATATAGTAAGTAACCTTTGGTGAAGAAGGAAGAGAATGATGTATGTGGAAGAGGCACGACAGGTGGGCAAGAATAGATATATTTGGTACTCTGTGCTCTCTGTCTACCCCGCAAGGGACCTGGCGTGAGGATATGTATGTATGTACTTTTAGTAAATAAAAAATACCCGAATGGAATTTTAAAGCACAAAAAAATTCAATAAAATTATTATAACATAAGTCCACGTGTCTGCCGGTGCAGGGGTGGTACTGTGGTGGTACAGTGGTGGTAAGAGTGCCTTGTAACCTTGAATGTGTTCCCGGTGTTGGCGTGGTCGCGGTGCCGCGAGCCGATGCTGCTCTGCTGCCGGATCAGCGCCGCCACCTTCTCGAACTCCTCGCAGTCCACGTCGCCGTCGCCGTTCAGGTCGAACATGCGGAACGCGATCTCGAAGTGCCGCCGCGACGCTGCGCACCGTTAGCGAATTATATCGAAAAACTAAAACTTCATCACGATATCAAAATACTTTAGAGTTCTTCATCGTGTTATTGAAATGGATAAGATTTGACATTGTTAAATGTTTTGAAGGGTTGCTTAGAAGAAACTGCTTGGAGGGCATACTTCATGACTGAGGGTATTCTCTCCCAGTCAACACTGGGTGGCAACTTGAGGTAAGAGCATAACAAAACTAAAATAACTTTTACTACATCCTAAGAGATTTTCAGCAACAGTAGAACTTTTTTAAATTGATTTTGAATTGATATTAATTCACCGAAAGGACCGCATGCAGATGTCAACTGGTCGTCTATAGGTTGTAGACAAATATAATGACATATTTGACTATGTGTAATTTTAATAACTTAACATCACGCCTATATTTATCCGGAGGGGTGGACAGAGGAGTGAAGTACCACTTGTAACGTTATGATATAATAAAAGTTTTCATTCTATACATTTACAAACAATTCGAGTATTCAATTAATTTGATTAATTGCATAATTTAATTATTTCATTGCACATGGTGTACTTTGGAGACTACGGGCGTGATGTTACGTCTATTTTATATTGCATATATTATAAATTATTATATTCCAGTTGCAAATGTCTGTTTGTTCAAATATTTTTTATAATAAAGAATAAATTTATTATGGCAATCGATTTCTTTTCCTATGCTGTGCGAATACAAAAATATACTTTAAATTTAATGTGAGAATAATTTAGTTTTTTAATTTTTGTATACAAATATACAAAAGTGTAGGACGGCTTTAATTTTTTAATCGGAGTTAATTAGCATCTGTATGCATTCGATACATGTACGTATTAAAGCGATAACAGATGACACTAATTAATTGATGTTTAAAAATAAATATATAACATGTTTTCCTCGTCTGATATTCAATTGTTCCACGAGTTATATTCAGTGATTAACAAATAGGAGCAAAAAATAACATAGATGCGTTATAAATTGAGACACCTATACTTAGATTCGGTAGGTACAAGTACGAATCCGGAACAACGTCTAAACAAAACTTATTTACGTAGCGTAATGTGTATGGACCGGCCCGGAGAGGAGTCGCGGACGGGATCGCAAAATCGTTAAGTCCGCTCATGCTCCGTGAGCCTTGCGCGGATGCTGCGTAGTTGGTCCTCTTTCTCGCACACGAGCACCTACACTCCAGCGAAGTGACACCGATACAATGTCCAAGTGATTAGTTACTTAAGCCGCTAACTGCCCATTTTCTCCCCCTCTCAAACCCAGTTCTTGTTCTATTTTTTCCTCGCTCACCAATACCACATGACGCGGCGAAATGATAATAACAGCGAAACGGGTCCGCTCGCGGATAAAAACAAAAGCCTACCAATATTTGAGGTGCGGAGCGAAAACGGCGACGTTCCTCTTCTGGGCCACCCTGTATATGGTGGTGATGAAGATGACAATATTCAAGGGCAACGGGAACGCGCCAGCGAAGGACTGGTCTATTGTACCTGACAATTACACCAAGTGGCTGGTAACAACAACATTTGATGTTTTGTTTACATGGTTGATACCAAGTCAGTGTGTAATATTAATTAAATTAGCATGTAGGTAGGTAGGTACATGTGTGTTATTTATAGATTCTTAATGTCGTGTTTTTAGATGCAGGGTCCGGTTCTGGGCGACGACGAACCGGATATTAATGGAAACAACGAATCGCTGGAGCCAGACAACGTCACGCTGCAAGATTTGGAAAGTCGAGTGGCGAGGGTCCAGGAAGTGTGCCGCCTACGCTCCTTGTACTCACAACCCATCAACAATAAGGAATTTTTCGTCGATCACGCTCACAATCTCGTGTGGTGTAATATTTTCAAAGCGGCGAGTTCATCGTGGCTATATAAATTCAATATTCTAGGTATGCCCAAGCGTGGGAGTCCTAACATTTTGCGATTTTCATTCAAAATTTTACACGTGATAAAATTAATTGGTACAAATCGTTTACGCTTCAGGTGGATACGACAAGAAATTTTTGGCGCGAACAAGATACACTCCGCTAACATTGGCTAGAAGAAAATTTCCGCGGCCAAGCGTCGAGGAACTCCGCGATGCCGTCAACACCCCGGGCGTTATCTCTCTACTAGTCGTACGGGAACCTTTCGTGAGGTTGTTATCGGCTTACCGGGACAAATTGGAAAATGTAACGCCGCCTTATTATCGAAAGCTGGCGAGAACAATTGTAGCAGAACACAGGGAGCAGGCAACCAAAATTTTAGGGCCGATAAAAAGCTTCGGACCAACATTTTACGAATTTGTGGCTTATCTGATAGCAAAACATAAGGCTAAAGACCGCGTGTTTACGTTTGATGAGCATTGGGCGCCGTATTATCAATTTTGTTCACCGTGCGCAGTCAATTTCAGTGTAATAGCCAAAGTTGAATCTCTATCCCGAGACTCGGCCTACGTAGTCCAGCAGCTAGGACTAGGTCACGTGCTGGAGCGCAGGGTGAAGGACCGCAGGACACGACTTCGTACTGTAATGAACAAGTCTCGCGACGGGAAGAACACACCCGCCTTGTTGAAATATTACTACAGTCAGCTCGACGAAGAAATGCTTGACGATCTTTTAAAAATATATGGCATAGATTTTGAAATGTTTGGGTACAAAACTGATGTTTATAGCCGTTATGTGAGAAAATAAATATTTTATCCACTCGTTAATGCAAATTACGGTGTTTTATTATAATAAATAATTAGAAAAACCAAAAACTCACTTGATAGCACTGTCAGTAGGAAAATGTAGTCGCTGAATGTAATCAGTCCCGAAGAGCCGAGCTTATAGAAGATGGAATCTTCATCCAAGTCTAAGTTAAGCCGTTGACTGATGCTCTGTTTATATAACAAAAAAACATTATACAAACACGAAGCGATGCAGAAATTACATTTGAATATCTGATGTATAATTAAAAAGCCATTAAATTACGACCATTGTTATTTGATGTTTATGACTTTCTAGAAGTAGAAGTCTAAGCTACTACCTAATTCTCTATTCCTAGACCTATCATGACACAAGCTCTAGTTTAAATGAATGTAACTTTAATAAATCTCCGTTTATATTAATCTTTATAAACATGAAAATTAATTACGTTGATTTTAACTAAATTAGCATAACAGCAGATGTAGAAGTCAAATTAAGACGAAATAAAAACGGAAAAGTAGATACATGTATACGCGAGGATGCATGCTAAGTATAGTTAAAAAAGTACCTAGATCTAAAGTTAGATACGGAAGTATTAAAACAATAAAACCAGCAATAAATAAAACAACAGGCATAGAAACGCATGAGACTACAAAAAACCTAAATGTCTAGTCAATCTATTGAAACTATGATGCGTAAACTTTTCAGACGTGCCAATCAATAGTGTTTCAGCACGGTGGGGGTCAATCAAAAACCTGTGCAAATACAAAAGAGATATTACATAGAAGATGTGAGCGATATAGAGATTGAGAAGAAGAGAAGGACAGTACCTCATCGATGTTCTGAAAAGACAAGAAAGAGGTGTGAGTGGCTTGAAAGAAGGTGCGAGTGTGACAGCTTACTGACTTCACTGAAGAAACACAAATATTCTGATTGAGGTGTTAAAGAGTACTTGTTGCACTCAAAATGCATCAAGTTAACAATTTGCCATGCATTACAAACTAATTTCTAATAATTTTGAGCAGCCGATTATTCAAAACAATTCATTTAATCATACAGTATTTCTAATGGTACTCCAAATATTACTAAATAAAAAAATACAAGTTGAATTTATTCATTGTATTCGTATTTTACAATTCTACAGGATCACCTTAATGTGGTAATTTAATATAATAATTTATTTAAAATATGTGAATTTCAGTGGTAACAAATGTATTTATAATAAATTTATGAACATCTATAAAATTAGAGGTTTTCTGTCAAATAATGTTATAATAATTTCAAGTTTATTAAAGATAAGAAAATAATTAAAATGAATTCTCGTCTTTTATGATTCTCATCAGCTGATTATTATAAAAATAATATTCATTGTATTATGGTTATTACAATGTAACTTTAGTCGTCTCAAATGTTCCAACAGTTCTTTGTGTGTAGCCACTGTGTATATAAAGAGAGAATCACATAAAACATATGTTGTAATTAATATTATCTCAGACATATTATATACATTGCTTCTTGCGTATGCGTACTTACCTTTGGATCATATCTTCTGTACTGATCTAACCCCAATCCTGTTGAGCAAATTGTTTGTGTAAAAGTAATATAACATAATGAAAATATCTATCAACTATGAGGATAAGCTTTAAAATGTTTCATCATTTATAAGTTTATCAGTACCACATTTTATAAGATACCCTCACAAATCACAAATAATATTGTATTAATATTACTAAACCTGTTGCTTATGATGATGTAACAATAACATCAATTATGTTATTTATGTTGCATAAGCTAATGGAATGCATCATTAATTGTTAATTAATTACCATCAGGCTGCTTGACCCCTGGAGTCATTGATCGCAGGAAGTCATCAGGTGTCATGAACACCTCGTGCTGGTCATGGTGCTGAGCCTGCAAGGTGGCGAAGTATCGAAATACCTTGTCCGGCGTGGAGTACTGACGCATGCGGTTCTCATACTCGATGATCTATCCAGCAGCGTCCCAAACCAAATGATCATTGTGAGGGCTTGTTAGTAATGTGATGAACACTTAACTAGTGTTAACAAACAATGTAGCTTCTATGTGGTTATTATGCCCACAAAGTTGTAGTTCACTACCGATCAATAACATTCAGCTACACTGGATGTAGTATTTTCTTTGTGAAAACCCACTAAAAAAGGCTTGATCTTTTGATGAGCCAAAGTTGTAAATGATAACACTTGGTTGCTGTCATTAAATAACAGTTATTAAGTCCTGTAGAAGGGTTTCAGACTAGCATATACCAGTAATGATGACCAGACTATGCCGGAGCAATGATGACTTTTGTAACATGGTAAGAACATATCAATTGAGTTTTCTGTAACTTTCTTGAGAAATTGATTAATTAGCAATCTGTGATTGTCACTGTAGATCATATTAAAGACATTACAAGTGTATAGAATTTGGTTATTTTAAATATTATTATTTAAAGCATTATTATTATTTTTGATTACTTTTAAATACATAGAAACGGTAAGAACAATAAGTTAACAGCTGAAAATTTCAATACACCACAACTATATGATATTAAGCATTATCCCCTTGACCTGAGAATTAAAAAAAATGAAAAGAAATGTATGAATTAAGCGAAAATATTTGAAATAATAATAAAAAAATACCATCAGGCTGCTTCATGCCAGGAGTTATGGCTCTCAAAAAATCATCAGGAGTCATATAAACTTCTGTATTTTCTCCATAAGTCAATTTGACAGTGGCAAAGTATCTGAATATTTTATCTGGTGTTGAATACGATCTCATACGATTTTCGTACTCAATGATCTATGTGCAGAAACAAAAATGAAAATAAAATGATAACAACAAAAAAATAATAATAATACAAAATGCATTAAATATTGCAATAAAAGTACTAAGGCCAATATGTCCCAAGATATTAACAACCTTTATCATAAATGTTCCTGAGATTATAAAATATAAAGATAAATTAATTATATTTAACATTGAATCAAAAGAAATTTGGTTTTAAAAATGCTAATACCTTACGGTCACGGAAGCCAATCTTCTCCTTTCGAAATCTCTTTTTTCTGGTGTCAGCTTCACTGTCTGAATTTGTGTCAACTACCTCTTCTGCAGCCGTTATGGCAGGGAATACTTGGTTACTTAACCTTTAAACATACCCATTACATGGATGACAATTATAACAGATTTTCTGTACATTTATGGAAACAATATAAGTAAATTGAAGGAGTAACTGCCTTGATGGTCAAGTGCTCGTAATTGTGACTGCCGATCAAAGGCCTCTTGGTTCAAATTCCAGGTTGGATACTACACAATTTTTCTAACTACAATTCATAGTTAACATTTCTTGTAATGGCTCAGGATCTGGATTTGTGTTTGGTTCATTGCAATAGGCTTACCACCTATTCCATGATCTTATGTCAACAGTGGACTTAAACAGGCTGGCTACTAATGACTGTGTGGTATAGGATTTGTTTGTTCTTAGACATGCACTCACCCTATGTAAAACAACAAACTACCTACACCTCTTACTTAAATTTTCACCCAATTGTACTCAGCACTTTTAACATGCTCAAGGTGAATTTGTGTTAAAGATTACATCATGTTAAGTTGTTTTGTTGTTGAAGTTTTACTGTTGAAATGTAGTGCATGGCTTTTTTAACTATTCAATAGTAGTTAGGCCTTGCCAAAAATAACCTGATTCCCCAAAGCTTAGTGAAATATGACCACTGATTTAATTACAGAAGTATATTTAAAATAGCATAAGGACAAATATAGCAGGTAGCAAGTTTAATAAATGCTTTAGTAAATAAATGTCCTAAATATAATAATGCCCTTAACAAACTCTCCTTACAATTACTTACCATATTTTATATGATGTATACGCAGCGGTAGTAAATAGTAAGGAATACAGCAAATACTTTGAAGAATGCTGCCGTAAATTTTCATAATCATAAAACTTCTTGGTACATGAATAATTGCGATGGATTTTATACGAATTCAGAGCAGTTGGAAATAGTATCTTGTGTAAATTCCCATTCATCTGAAATTTTCCTACTCTACTAATTTCTTTAGGTATTTTTAGGAGACGTGCAGAAATATTATACATATTGGTCGTTTTTTGTAACGCAATTTACGCAGATAATAGTGATTTCTTCTTGATACAAAAAAGTTAATTTCCTAGCTATTGCTTTTTGGAAGCGATTTATATATTACTTATTGCTCTTTAATTATGTCAGTGAGAAATAATTTTGTTGATTTAATTTTACCTATAGAAATACAACAGAAATTGTTCAATGTCAACTGTCATAAAACAACTGTCAATTTGAATGCTTAAATGTCATAACTGACATATTTGCCATGGATAGGTTGAACATTTTTTCGCACGACGCCCAAATTTTTTGCACTTTTACTCATATACATATACATATTGTTTCATCCGGTTACAGTATAAATTTCAAACATTTTTAATAATGTTAAACGGAATATGGCATACAATTCAATTCAAGAACGGGGCAGTAACAATTATTTTTAAAATTTGCGATTTTGTATACAACGTAACGTTGTATACAAAATCGCAATTTTTTTTGTATAAAAAAAGCGAAATCTAATTGCTGTTCCAAAGTTCAACCATATGCTGTATCTATAATAATATAATAAAGTTCGAAATGTACGCGAACAAACGAATAATCGTTTGTTCGCGTACTAAGCGTTGGTCACTAACACTACAGGTCGGATTTGAAAAATTCTTTTAGTTTATTGTGTAGTATAGTACGGCGTAGAGCTTTAAATTAATTAATTATACATGAATACTACATGTAAAAATAATTAAAAACATTGCGTTTCTTAAAATACTGTAAATTACATACTGGTGGTTCCATTAAATTATAAGCAAGTGAAACAATTGTGTATGGCTAGTAAAATATAAAACTATTCGACCATGCGGTGCAGATAATAAAAAGTTTTTTTTATGGTATTGTGTGATATTAGGACATTGTAGTATATATTAATCATCAAATGATACATATTTTTACATTGCATACCAATTTAATATAATTATAAATGTATTAGTTTTAAAATAATTGTTGCTTAACTTTCGAAATATAAAAATCACGTTTATTGTCTTTGGTACTCAATTTTTCAACCTCCTCCCTCTCATTTTTGTCTATACCGTGAGATCGGTGGAAAGTAAAGTAAAGCACAAAACGGCCGAGAAAGATGTTTGATATTTTCTTTAAATTATTTCAAAATTAATATTGCGTACTTTAGTATTTTATCCGAATAGTGTCAAAGGTAATGTTTTTCTTGATTGAAATACACTTTTTAAATATAAATTTCTCACATGAACAATAGAATTTTTGAAATTACAAGTGTTTCATAGTGCTAACATTTCATTTTGTACGTAATAGAAAGGAGTGTTATATAACCTTGAATCACGGGATCTCAGTATTGATCACACATGATATTTCTTTTCTGGATAACTCCGAATTAGGTAAGATGATGATATTTCGTATGTATGTGAAAATTCGTCAGATATATCGATCACTGGAACTGCAAGGCACGATGGCAATCTGTCACAACCTAATTATCGTCATAAATGTTTTTATCTATGTATTATAAGTATTCTTAATTAGGATATATAATATTCGGGAAAAAAACATGCCTAACTTTTTTTTAAGCATTACAATGATGAATAAATTTTTCTACGTTTTTCTATGAAAAAGTAACCTTGACATACCAGTGGTAACCATGGCTCGAGATGTGCAGTATACGCTCAATAAGTTCAGAATGAAATATATATTTGAAATAGAGGTTTTAGTTTATTTGTACATTACGTCATATATTCGTACTTTTTTGTTCCAATATTTTTGCCTATAAAGATGGGATGAAACAAGTATTTCTCTTTCCTGTCTACATATTCTGGTAACTACAATCTAAATTACAAAAATCATAATTCGAGGTGAGGTTTAAATTGCATGATGTTCATTTTATGTTATAGTAATGGCATTTCTATACAATTATTGTAATAGGTGGTTGTATACTTCAAAATTTATTTAAATTCACTTCAGTGCTACATTAGGTATTACATATACTATAGTACATGTATGAAATATGAAACTAGCTAATTTTTTAATAACACAGAGGAATGAGAGGAGTATTGTTATGCAACACTATTTCCATACATACAATTATTATTATTTTCTTTTCATAGCTGTTTTTTTATGTATTTATAGTGCTTTTGTAACTTCAACATCTAATCTAATCTGCAACCAATTATATAACTACATCAGGACTTTAAGGGCTGGCATATAGCACCTAGCATCATATATCTCTATCCTTACAGAACTTGTGGGCTTAAACAAAATACTCTTTCGTAAGTGTTAACACCAAACACTAACTTCAAAATGTATGGAAATGACATAAGCTGCAAAAATAAAAGTGGTTCATCACGCTGGTTCACATATGTAACTTCCATACATTTTGAAATTAGTATTTGGGGTTAACACTTACAGAAAAGTATTTTGTCTAAGCCTACTTAAATACTTCATTTACAAATAAAAAATGTAATATCACGCCTGTTACTCCGACAAAGTAGTCATAGAAGTGTAGTACATGTTTAACTAGTTATGTTTAACGTCCCACTATGGAACAGGTGGTGAGCCTATTGCCATCCATCAGGCACATTTCCAGTCTCCGAGTTACAACTAGAAATTCTAAATTAGAAAAATCCAGTAGTACCCAACCCAGGATTTGAACACAGGACCTCCCAATCAGCAGTCGCGCTTGCAAGCAGCACTACCAACAAGGCAGTCTACATCACTATATTACACAGTCTTACATTGTTTAACTTTTACTTTTACAATTTATTAACACATGTTTTTCAAACTTTATATAGATGCATATTTATTTCAATCTAAAAGATGTTCTTGTTAGTATTTATATATTTCTATATCTACACTAAATTCAACATAACATTTTTTCTTAGAATATTATGCACTATTATTTTAAATGATTTACTTTTATATCAAAGTAATATAGTCAAATAGATCTATATTTGTATTGGAAGCCTGCCAATTGTGTCAAGATGTAATTGAAAGTGTCCACTGACTTAATAATGAATTAAAATTATATTACATACTGTTATTATTGGATAAAAGAATTGAAAAGTATTTAAGAATAGTTAATCCACAGCAATAGTGTTAACTAATATATTTTGATATTAATTGCTGATAATGAGTGCCTCATTGGTTGTGTAGTTGGATTGTGTAACTGTTGATTGAGAGGTCTTGGTCTAGGAATCGAATTTGTGTTTGGTACTATTGTATTTTTCTAACTTAGAATTTCTAGTTGAGATTTGTAGTACTGCCTAGAGTTTAGATTCATGCCTGGTGTATGGTAATAGACTCACCACCTATTCCATGGTGGCAACAAACATAACTGTTGAAACCTGTAAGTGTATGACACTCCTCGGACTGCCTTTTTGGAGATTACAAGTGTGATGTGACATATGTTTATTTGATCATAGTTACTATGACATGTCAGTATTCTTGAAATTGTATTTTGTTTAAAATTTATATGTATTTAATGAGCTAAGATCTCAAAGCTATACTCCAAAGTATATAGACTGTCAAGTTGCCAGTAACTTTGGCATTGTAATGGTCACAGTGACCTACTTACAGTTTTATTATTACTTTTTGTCTCATTGTCACGCTTGATTGAACAATGTTTTAGGTAATTTAGAACCGTTCCATTAAGTGTCTAATGGATTGGTGTGAAACAATCATCAATAGTGGAAATGCATATTTCTTCAGCCTAATCAACCCCTTTATTATGACACTGTTGGAAGTGAGTCTCCTCTCAGTGTTTGTAGAGTTAAGGCCACAGTGTATGGCCCTGGCCAAGTATGGAATTGTAGATTTTACATGCCTTGAAGAACATTATAAAATATTCTGAGTTGTGTAGCATTCCTCATAATGTTTTTCATCAACGACTGCCTCTTTGATAATGTTGGTTGCAAGTGTCACTGCCGATCGGCAGGTCCAGAGTTCAAATCCTGGGTGAGGCATTATTGGAATTTCCTAATTTAAATCTTCTAATAGAGGTTCGGACACTGGATATGTGCCTGGTGTATGGCAATAGGCTCACCACCTACTTCATAGTGGGATATAAATGTAACTGATGAAACATGGAACTGCACTATACTTCTTTGCACACTCTTACAGCAAATGATATATATATATATATATATATATATATATATATATATATATACACACTCGTTTACTCTCTTTTATTATTTGTTTTTATAAAT